>SEYY01019511.1:182500-185078 GCA_009176605.1 Armadillidium nasatum
GTCATCATGAAACAATTAGAAACTCTTATCACAACCTTATATTTCTTAAGCTTAATTAATTAAGCTCTCCTCCAATATCGCTGCACTGTCTTAAGCATATTTTTTGTTACCTTAATAGACCTAATTTTCATTCAGCTATTAATCTTTAAGGGAATCTTAATCCATAGAGTAAGTGCCCTTTCACTAAGTGAAAGTATGTTTATCCCCTTGGTTCTTCAACTGTAAAAACTTTCTGTATTATTGCCAAAACTATGTTTAATAACTTTTGTAATCAGTCTTTCCACTTCTTTTCCACTAAGATGGATCAGTTGGAAATACTTTCAATTATATCTAATTCTTCCTTGGATACATCTGAGTTCTGATAATACTCCTCTTACAACTCTCAGAGTTCCATGTCTTTATCTGAGAGTACATATCACCGGGTGAATGGGATTCTGACATCCATGAACTTGGTGACGAACGACACAGTACAAGTCTTTTGACAGAGTGTGGCAGGTATGACCACTCTTTTAAGATCCACTACTTTGGGTTTTTCCCTTCACTCTCAAATGGTTCCATGTTGGCTCCTGTCGAATGGGCAATTTCTACTTCAGACCTTGTTAATAGCGACTTTCCTTAAGGTTCAGTCTTTTCACCTACCCTTTTCATAGATTTTTTAATGGTCTTAACTGCCCTTTTCTCTCGTCCTATTCCTATACCGATTGCATGACACTTCATTCTTCTATTCATTTCATATCATCTTTCTAATTTAAAACCCTCCTGACTTCTATATTTCTTTAAAAATGTTATAGTCTTCCCTGCGGACAATATAAGAATTCTTGATTACAACATGAACGAAAAATTGTCTTGCAAACTTGATAAAAAATATTGTTGGAATGAAATCTGTTCAGTTTGACAGATTTTTTTCCCTCCCCATAGTTCCTTGTTCAGTGTACTTTTCTCAGATATAGGGAGGGGTGTAGGGGTTCAGGTCCGCTACTTTTTGGATAAGCAAAGTCCTAGGAAAAAGGGCTTATAAACCGTTATTACTTACAAACTCCTTGACTATTTTGCTTTTCAGATGTGACCTTGGAGCTATCTCCCTTTTTATCATAGGCTCTCGAATGAACTGAACATCTGCGCTCCATCTCCTGTGAGACCCGCTCGCAGCATAAGGGGCGCAACAATTTCACACGGGTTTTATGGGAGCTTGGCCTTTTCGTTGTGATACATCTTTCTTTCCAGCAACCTCTGTTCTGTGAAATTTTCTTCCATCTTCTCTATTTCTAACCGATTTTAATCTTCACATCAAAGTCAGTATATGCGTTCACCTCTCAAATTTAAGTCAAACATGAGATTGTGTGGGCCTCTTCTCTCTATTTTAATTTTATTCTCCCTTCATGAATAGGTCTTTTCCCGTGGGTGGTGGTATGGGGTATCAGTATTTAAAAAAAAAAAGTTAAGAGAAAAATTAAAATTTTAATTTATTCTACTTTATTTATTTTTCAATTAAATTATATTTCATATCCACCACATAGGTCTATTTGATGATTCCCTTTATGAGTTAAAACTATTATTATTATTATTATTATTATTATTATTATTATTATTATTATTATTCACAGTTATATTTAGAATATATTTTTTCACAGTAACGTAATATATTTTTACTATAAAGCGAGTTGCAAAACTTAAAATTCGAACTTGATATGTAACATTATATATTATATATATATATATATATATATATATATATATATATATATATATATATATATATATATATATATTATATATATATATATATATATATATATATATATATATATATATATATATATATATATATATATAATATATATATATATAATATATATATTATATATATATATATATATATATATATATATATATATAATTATATATATATATATATATATATATATATATATATATATCAGTGTCACCTGTTGTGAGGACACGAAATTCGGTGCTGGGGAGTAAATAACTGGGACAGCTGTTCAGTTCAGATACATTGATATAATTTACATTTTCACCAATAAAACACCATCCTGGAATTATATATATATATATATATATATATATATATTATATATATATATATATATATATATATATATATATATATATATATATATATATATATATATATATATATATATATATAGTAAAACCCGATTAACAGTTTCGTACAGCACGATTCTGTAATTAACCTTATATAAATTGACACAATTCCCGAATTACGTAGGGTGAATCCCGATTTTCACGGTAATACTCAAATTAATCAACCTATTATTAACGTCACTTCCTACTTAATTTTAACCAGCAAAGTACGTGTAAAATGTGAAGAAGATGACAATCGTGTAACCTATTAAAACTAACAAAAATTTGATACTTATCACATCGTAAATCAATTTGAAAAGATGTTTTACGAGTTTGAGCTTGAAAACGGTTAAAAATTGAGCTTGAAAACAGTTAAAAACTGAGCTTGAAAACAGTTAAAAATGAATATCGAACCTAAAATATAGTTTGAATGACGCGAGTTCGACGAATCTTGGAGAAAGAAATCCGATGCTGC
>SEYY01019512.1:0-5000 GCA_009176605.1 Armadillidium nasatum
AGTTCCCTAAGGTTACAGGAGAGTTGCGTCCCTCCCAACTAGAAGTACTGATTGGTATAAACTTTCGAACCTCTTCAAGGTTTCCCAGTCTTTTGTTCGTGTATATGTCGTGTATACGCTAATACCGACCGGATATATAATATATATATACTATATATATATATATATATATATATATATATATATATACTATATATTATATATATATATTATATTTTTATATTTTATGTATATAGATAGATATGCCAAGTACTTTGGCCATTAAAAAAATTAAAATAACAAAGACTAAAAATAAAAATGATATCACCCAACTATATCAAAACAATTGAAATTAATGCAGAGAAATATTTTTAAACTCATCGTCAATCCCTTTTAAAAAAAGTAAAAAATTTGAATTGCATAAAAAATTTGCTTTGTTTATTTTAGAGTAAACAAGGAAAATCATTCAAAAATTTATTTAAATGACACTTTGTTTCTCATTCATTTAAAAAAAAAAAAAAAAAAAAAAAAATGAAATAAAAAAAGAAAGAAAAAAAAAAAAATTATGTAAATAGATCAAGATTGTTAATTTGTCTTCTGGCCTTTCCCAGCTTGTCTAACATGATGAAACTTGAATAAATTAAAATGGATCAAGTAATATTAGGTTAAGTAGGTTAGGTTATCTTAGGATATGTTTATTTAGGTTCGGTTCGTTTTAGGTAATGTTTAATTTATATTTATAATGTATTTTAGATAATGTTTTATTAGGTTTAGTTAGGTTAGGTTGAGTTAGGACAATTTGATTTTTTTTTAGATTAGGTTAGGTAACATTGAATCTTAATTTCTCCAGTTTGTTTAGGATAGAGGATTAGATGGAATGGGTAAATTCTATTTTTATTTACTTCGTTAGATCAGGTTAGGATTGTTTATGCTTTGCTAGGTTAGGGAGATTTTATTTTTTATTTTATATATATAATTATATATATATAATGCATATCATTTGATTACTAAAATATCAAATTATTTGATTTTGATACTATTCCATTCATTCTACTTTTTGTTTTGAAAGACTTTTGGGGGGAAAGCTCTAGGGACCTACACATATGCAATAAAAATTGGAAATATGTCAGATTCAAATCCATCTTACCTACTTCATGCCCAATGTAAATGGGAAATATCAAACCTAATTCCAAATCCATTTTACCCAACAAAGGATTCAATACTTGTCATAAGTTCGTATATATCTAAAAATTTAAATAAATTAATTTATTTATTTATTTTTAATTTTAATTTAGTTAATATGAGAAACAAAAGTCGTTATTAGTTTTAAGAATCCGAGAATGATGAATGTATTTAATAAGGTAACAAACAGACCATTGAAGTATATATTTTATTTAAATAAAATTAGCCTTTAATCACGTAGAACCTTTGGCCATTATACACCAATGCGTAAAATGTATGCGGTAGCTCTACCGCATGCGTTTCCAACCTTTTTTTTGCTTGTGAATCTCCTTGCTTATGTGAACCCTCATATGCTCATATGGAATATTCCTAAATTAAATAAACATTTTTTTTCTTGAAGACCCCCCCCCCTCATACTTCTGTTGGTCCCCTAGGGTTCCGTGTTTGGTCCCTGGTTCCGTGTGGACTCCGGTTTGGGAAACGCTGCTCTTAACGCAATGGGTAGTATATTGTTCCGTTTATACGAATGCTTCTAGGGTATGTGACCATATTTTTCTGATATTTTTTTTCTGACCAAAAATCCTGACGCTTTCTGAACATTGCCCCCCCCACCCACCCAAACCCTGCTTGTAAGTTTTAAGGGATGTATAAAGAAGGGTGATTTTTAATATAAAGAAGAAATACGATTGTTGTTTTCAAAAAATTCATATGGTTTATTAGTTAAGGACATTCTACAAAAAAAAAAAAAAATTAAAAAAAATAAATAAAAAAAATAAAAACATTTTTGCTATCTAATTTAAACAAAAGTTGGATAAAAATACTATTATCCGTCCCGATCTAGTAATCTAGTATATATATTATTATATTATATATATATATATATATATATATATATATATATATATATATATATATTATATATATATATATATATATATATATATATATATATATATATATATTATATATATATATTATATAGTTTTTCTACTTATTTTTTTATTTCTTGCTTTTAATTTTTATTTTTACCACATATGTAACTATTATTATTATTATTATTATTATTATTATTATTATTATTATTATTATATTATATATTATTATTATTATATTATTATTATTTTTATTATTATTATTATTAATTATTATTATTATAAACTCTAAAACCATGGACACCAGTAAATTAGGGATCATTTCCAGTTTTTAGTTATGAAAAGAATTACAAGGCCTAACCAGACTTAGGTTTAACTGTGTGTAACTCTTCCAGGGATGTAAAAAGTACTTATCCCCAAAACTAAAACCTTACTTAGATTTTAGGAATAATTTGACCCAAATCGTTGACCTTTTTGTATATTTTAATTTTCTTATGTTTATTTGTTGGTTTAATTTAAAACTTAAAATTAAATTCGAAATTAATTAATTAAGGTAATAATAAATTGTAAAGTATTTAATATATATTAAATTTTCATTAAAAAAATATGTAGAAAAGAAAATTTTATGTATATTAATTTAGTTACCTTTTAAATATTAATTTTCTTTATAAATATAAAAAGTTTTATTTTTATGAATAACTTATTTATTTTTTTAAAAGACTTTATATTCGCAAATTTGTTTCTTTAATAATAATAATTATAATAATAATAACTAATAATAATAGTTACAATAATAATTATATCAATAATGTCCAGTATGTATTATGTAAAATTTATAACAGTAGGCCAAATAGCTTCAATGACAATAAAAAATCTTTCATTGTATCACTTTTCTAATTTCCCCTTTGTTCTTTAAATAGGTGTAGGGTTACTACTATTCCGTATCCTAAATACTCTTAAAGTTGGTGAAAGTGCGTTGGTCTTCTTTACTCTTCTGCTTGTAAAACATTAAATATATTTCAAATAATTTCCATCTTTTAATTAGTTTAGGCGATTGTACCACATTTATATTGAATAAGATTCATTTTTTCTAAACTAATTTTTTCAGTGACATTATTTTTTCTTCTCTTTAGTCTTCCAAAAATAAATTTTAATTACATATGAGTAAGTGAATGAGCTTTTGTTATCTATGAATGCAAGCTGCTTTGATCGAATGCCTACCTATGGTTAAGGGAACATGCTTCTGAGTGGTATTGGATTCTTCGTTCAGTTCTACTCTCTATGTCTCTATATTAATTAGTGTTGAAAGCATGTTTAAATTTAATTAATATTATTATTTAGGTATTATTAGGAGGATTTTATTAGTTGAATGAGTCTTACAATTGACGAA
The DNA here is from genome assembly GCA_009176605.1 of Armadillidium nasatum. Lineage (NCBI taxonomy): Eukaryota > Metazoa > Arthropoda > Malacostraca > Isopoda > Armadillidiidae > Armadillidium > Armadillidium nasatum. The sequence goes on from SEYY01019512.1 coordinate 3,424, forward strand.
TAGCTCTTATTTGCTTTATTTATATTAAACTTTATTTCAAAGATTTTGAAGTAATTGTCTGGTTTTCATTCTCTTATTATTGCTCGACTCGATGACTTCCACCGCTTTATACAATCTTGTGATACTCTTAATTACCTATTTCAACGAATTGTTCTCCCTTACACTTTGGATTATAAAGAGTGTTTTCATTCTTTTATATTGAAGCTTGAGAAATCCAAAGCCTTGGATAGGTGTAATAAGCCTCATTGACTCTAAAGCCTAAGCTCTAACTTTTTATTTCACTCTTTCACTTTGCTTCTTAATTTCTAATCTACACTGAAAAGCTTATTATCAGAATTAGTTGATGAGGCAATTTGCGAACTTCATCCATTTTATTAATGATCTCAGGTATTCTTTTAAAATCCAACTCCTCTCTACTATTATTTCAAACTCACTTTTCCTTTGCCCATGGAATTGCTTCTTCATTTTTATCTTTATAATCCTATTCACGCTGACATGGGCTGGGTATAGATGTTGGGCATACCACAGTATGAAATTCATATATTTAAAAACTGAACTTCTATACATCTCTCCCTCTCTTATTTTTGAATGTGTGTATGGGGTGTTTTTTCCACTTCTAGACAATGGAACTGCCCCTTAATGTCAGCTTTGCTTAAATTAAAAAAACCAAAAAAAAAATAAAAAATAAAAATGAAAAAATTGTAAAAATTTTACGCACACATAAAAAAAAAAATTAGTGATATCGACCAGTGAATTTATTGCTGTAATTATTCCAGTATGCAGTAAAAAAAATGGAGTTTATTGTTTCTTCATCTACAAGTTATTTGTTGACATTGTATTGCGTATTTGTTACGTTATTATTATGCAATAAAAATGTTCTTCAGTTTAAATTTCATATTTTTGTTTCGCAGCATTTGCGTGTGGCGGATGGGAGGGAAAATTTTAAAGTTTTCGTTATTATTATTATTATTATTGGTAATGCTAATGGTAGAGTGGTCGTTTTTAAGTTTACCACGTCATTTAATAAAAGTATTTTTATACTAGTTTCAGGATGTGGTGTGTGTGTGTTCCTATTTTTTTTTATGTTTTTTTATTTTTTTTTTTTTTTTTTTTAAGCCATGCAGATTTTCCTCAGAAATTTTGAGAGAACACTCAGATAATAATATTCCCGACATTCCCGAACATAAGAGAGGTTACAAATGAATTAATTTTAAATTTATCAATAATTTTTGTTAATCTTATTTATAAATTAGCTTTAATTTTATAGTGTTAGTCCTTATAGGTCTACATTAGATTTAAAAATTTTGGAAACAGATTATTCAAATAAATTTACCTGAGTTCGTTTCGAATCCCTTGTACTTTATGGTGGGTATTTTTGTCAATCCTTTGGGGTATGTCACTTAGTTTTTGGCATTTTTGCTTAATTGATTTATATGTTTTTAATTTAATTTAATAAATTGCATGTTGCCTGTGTAATTTTGGAGTCTACTTTAATATATTGAATGATAAAAGTTTTATTCGAGGACCGCCACTCAAAGTTAATGCCAATCTTTCCAGCCATTCAAAGCAAATGGCAA
>SEYY01019512.1:15000-17500 GCA_009176605.1 Armadillidium nasatum
TATTATTATTATTATTATTATTATTATTATTATCATTATCATCATCGTTACAGGTATGATGATAATGATTATTTGCACAATTATTATTATTAATATTATTATTATTTCTGCAATGTGTCTTACGAGTCACTTTATATAAGATGTGATAGATTTTATCCATTATTAAATATTATTATTATTATTATTATTATTATTATTATTATTATTATTATTATTATTATTATTTACCATCAATTATTGTTATTTTAATTATTAATATTATTATTATTATTATTATTATTATTATTATTATTATTATTATTATTATTATTATTATACGTAGAGCAGACGTAGTTATACTGATAGATACTTCCATGTTGATAATGGTTTGATGTGCAAATAAATGTAATATATTTTGTGAATGTTTTTAAAGAAGTGATTAAAAAGATGTAAATATTAAAAAAAAGAAACAAATAAATGTCGTCTGTAATAAAATTTTGAAAATAAACAGATAAAAAAAAATTATTTAAAAAAATGTCTTTTTTTTTTTTTTTTTTTTTTTTTTTTTTTTTTTTTTTTTTTTTTTTTTTTTTTTTTTTTTTTTTTTTTTTTTTTTTTTTTTTTTTTTTTTTTTTTATTTAATAATTAATTAATTTAATTTAATTAATATGAATATTTATATTTTGAAACAGAATTATCAATTTAAATTATCAAAATTCTTTCAATATGTTATTTAGAATTAGCTTAGGGAGTGGAAATATTAGTATGGAAGGAATCCAGTGATAATGTTATTTGATTTTTTTCGTTTTCAAACTTCACAAATTACGGACATTGCCCTGTTCGAGGTGAGAAACTTTATTATTTAGTTTCTACGTCTAGGTTCCTTAATGTCGCGTAAATTGACCACTCTACCATTTTATAATGTAAAGGTTCACTCAAATAATTTCATTTTGAAATAAATAATTCTGCTTATGCATAAGAATATAAAAATATAAGAACATAAGAAAATAAGAAAAAAAATAGGAATATAAGGAGAAAAGAAAATAGAGAGAGTATTAAGGTACATAGACCTATAAAGATGAAAGATTGCCATTTGCTTTGAATGGCTGGAAAGATTGGCATTAACTTTGAGTGGCGGTCCTCGAATAAAACTTTTATCATTCAATATATTAAAGTAGACTCCAAAATTACACAGGCAACATGCAATTTATTAAATTAAATTAAAAACATATAAATCAATTAAGCAAAAATGCCAAAAACTAAGTGACATACCCCAAAGGATTGACAAAAATACCCACCATAAAGTACAAGGGATTCGAAACGAACTCAGGTAAATTTATTTGAATAATCTGTTTCCAAAATTTTTAAATCTAATGTAGACAAATAAGGACTAACACTATAAAATTAAAGCTAATTTATAAATAAGATTAACAAAAAATTTTGATAAATTTAAAATTAATTCATTTGCAACCTCTCTTATGTTCGGCAATATCGGGAATATTATTATCTGAGTGTTCTCTCAAAATTTCTGAGGAAAATTTGCATGGCTTAAAAAAAAAAAAAAAAAAAAAAAAAAAAAAAAAAAAAAAAAAAAAAAAAAATAGGAACACACACACACACCACATCCTGAAACTAGTATAAAAATACTTTTATTAAATGACGTGGTAAACTTAAAAACGACCACTCTACCATTAGCATTACCAATAATAATAATAATAATAACGAAAACTTTAAAATTTTCCCTCCCATCCGCCACACGCAAATGCTGCGAAACAAAAATATGAAATTTAAACTGAAGAACATTTTTATTGCGTAATAATAACGTAACAAATACGCAATACAATGTCAACAAATAACTTGTAGATGAAGAAACAATAAACTCCATTTTTTTTACTGCATATTGGAATAATTACAGCAATAAATTCACTGGTCTATATCACTAATTTTTTTTTTTAATGTGTGCGTAAAATTTTTTTACAATTTTTTCATTTTTATTTTTTTATTTTTTTTTTTTTTTTTTAATTTTAAGTAGAGCTGACATTAAGGGGCAGTTCCATTGTCTAGAAGTGGAAAAAACACCCCATACACACATATTCAAAAATAAGAGAGGGAGAGATGTATAGAAGTTCAGTTTTTAAATATATGAATTTCATACTGTGGTATGCCCAACATCTATACCCAGCCCATGTCAGCGTGAATAGGATTATAAAGATAAAAATGAAGAAGCAATTCCATGGGCAAAGGAAAAGTGAGTTTGAAATAATAGTAGAGAGGAGTTGGATTTTAAAAGAATACTTGAGATCATTAATAAAATGGATGAAGTCCGAAAATTGCCTCATCAACTAATTCTGATAATAAGCTTTTCAGTTTAGATTAGAAATTAAGAAGCAAAGTGAAAGAGTGAAATAAAAAGTTAGAGCTTAGGCTTTAGAGTCAATGAGGCTTATTACACCTATCCAAGGCTTTGGATTTCTCAAGCTTCAATATAAAAGAATGAAAACACTCTTTATAATCCAAAGTG
>SEYY01019512.1:22500-25000 GCA_009176605.1 Armadillidium nasatum
AATAACAAAAAGAATAATACAAAAAGGTAGAGGGTAGAAAAAAAATATAGTCCCTGATTATAAATTGAAACCCCCTTTCAATATTATTAGTACAAACGATGTTTGTACAAGCAAAAGGGAAAAAGAAGAGACCCTTGTCCATAAAAAGAGGCCAAAGTTTTATGATCAAATTTCAATGTCCCCATAAAATAGAGATGCTGCAAAGTATTGATTAAATTGATGGATGTACTGCGTTTTATATGTGTACTTATAATGAATGGGTTTAAAGATAGCCAGGGTGTTTGGTAGAGTGATAAAAACGTTGTATATATATATATATATATATATATATATATATATATATATATATATATATATATATATATATATATATATATATATATATATATATATATATATATATATATATATATATATATATATATATATATATATATATATATATATATATATATATATATATATATATATATATATATATATATATATATATATATATATAATAGTTTAAAAAAAAAAAAAAAAAAAAAAAAGATAAGTAGCACGCAATATAGTTAAAGTAGGATAAAATTTCCTAATAATATCTTAAGTTCACAAAGTGGCATATATATATATATATATATATATATATATATATATATATATATATATATATATATATATATATATATATTATATATATATATATATATATATATATATATATATATATATATTGCCACTTTGTGAACTTAAGATATTGCTAGGAAATTTTATCCTACTTTAACTATATTGCGTGCTATTTATCTTTTTTTTTTTTTTAAAACTTCACCTTTCATGTAGTGGCCAGATATTTAAGTACACTATATATATATATATATATATATATATATATATATATATATATATATATATATATATATATATATATATATATATATATATATATATATATATATATATATCTGGCTAATTAGAATGTTTAATGTGTGTTGAGGTGAAAGGAGAATGCCTAAGGAGTGGCAGGATGCGTGTATAAACCCTATATATAATGAGAAAGATGATAAGATAGTGTGTAAGAGGAGTATGTGTGGTAGTGAAGATTTAAGAGAGGGTACTATTGTCGAGATTAAAACAATTCGCAGGAAAGAGAGTGAGTGAGGAACAAGGGGGCTTTAGAAAAGGAAAGGAATGCGTGGAACATGTGTCCACATTGAGGATGATTGGTGAGAGATTGCGTGAGAAAGATAAAGTGAGGTATGCATATTTTATGAACTTGGAGAAAGCGTATGATAGAGTACATTTGAGTTGTTTGAGGTATTGGTGGAAGAGAGAGTGAGAGGTAGATTACTGAAAAGGATCAAATCCTTTTATGAAAATTGTAGAGCAAGGGTGAGTTTGGGTAGAGAGTTGATGGAATGGTTTATCGTGCGAGTTTTGTTGAGAAAGGTTTGTATTATGTTGCCGTGGTTGTTTAATATGTTGATGGATGGTGTTGTTAGGGGAATGGAGAGGGAGGGAAAGGGTGTTAGATTGAGAATTATGGAAGTTGAATGGGAAATAAATGTCTTGTAGTTTGCGGATGATGCGGTATTTGTATCGGAGTCTGGGAAGAAGCAAAGGATGTTAGTGAGGGAATGTACATCTAATGGAATGAGAGTACATCTAATGGAATGAGAGTAAATCCAACAAAATGGTAATGAGGATTGGTGGTGGGAATGAAGTAGTAAGAAGAGAGCAAAAGGGGGCGGGAATCGGGGTAGGTGGTTAGAGATTTAAGGAGGTGGAAGAGTTCAGATATCTGGAAATGCTAGTGGAGGGAAAAGGGAGGGATCGATAGAGAAATGAAGAATAGAGTGAGGAGGGGATTGAGGGAAGTATATTCGAAGAAAATAAAAGTAAGAATGTTTGTGAGTATGTGTCTTCTAACGGTAATTTATGGGTGCGAAACATGAATAACGGATGCTCAAGATGAGGAAACGATTGGAGGGTTTCGAGATGAAGGTATTAAGGGTTATATATATGAAGGGTATATAGGATTAGGAAACGAAAGAAAAAGGAAGATATGTGGATGGAAGAGAGTAACAGTGGGAAGAGCGGAGGAGATCGTATTAAGGTGGTTTGGGCATATGTGTAGGATGAAGATAGTAGAGTGGTGAGATCAGAAGTGGAAGGGGAAGGAGGAGGAGGAGAAGGCCAAAGTGGAGATGGATAGATAAGGTGACGTAAATTTTGGGAGGGAGAGGTCTGAGTGTGGAAGAGGGTAGGAAAGCGAGCTGGAGGACGGTGATGAAAGGGAATTTGAATTAGAAAGTTTGGGTTTGTGTGTGAGAGAACTATGGCGGGCATCACCCTACGAGAGTGGGAAAGGTAATTTGTGAAATATATAAATAAATAAATAATATAAAATAAAGAAATGATAAGTTCATTCTCACTAAAAATAAAATAATAATAATTTAAACCATTCTATTAAGTAAATAGCAATATATATATATATATATATATATATATATATATATAT
>SEYY01019512.1:35000-42500 GCA_009176605.1 Armadillidium nasatum
TTTTTTTTTTTTTTTTCAGTTGCTAATTTCCGTATTTCAAGGACTGAAGGAGAAGCTGAATAAATGTCGATTTAAGCTTGGGTGTAAATTTCACTGCTCTCTCTCTCTCTCTCTCTCTCTCTCTCTCTCTCTCTCTCTCTCTCTCTCTCTCTTCTCTCTCTCTCTTCTCTTTTCTCTCTCTCTTCTTCTTTTTTCTCTTTTTCCTCTCTCTCATTCTGTCTAAAAATAAAACAGAATAAATTATCAATGAATATCATTTGTAATAAAATTTTGATTGAACATGAACAAAAACTTTCACCTATTACGTAAAATAATTAAAATACATTGAAACAAAAAGTAATTTTTCATCTTCAGCTTCATTGTAACTAATTTTATTTGTTTCACATTTTGTACTCAATTAAAAACGGTATTTGAAACTATTTAAAGTTTTTTTTTTATAAAAAATGAAATTCTGATTGTAAATTCTTTAAAGATTCACTGTACACTAGCTGCAGTTTTGTATGAAACTCCTCCCATATATATATATATATAATATATATATATATATATATATATATATATATATATATATATATATATATATATATATATATATATATATATATATATATATTATATATATATATATATATATATGAGGTAAATTATATAATTAAAAAAATTAATTTATTATTAATATCTTAATTTACTTATTTTTAGAATTGTTTTCAATTTAGTTTTAATAACAAATTTATTATTATATATCAAATTAAATTGACAAATAATCCATTTTTAATCTATTAATATGTTAACATGTTGCTACTTGTAATACCATTTTTTGAGATATTACTAATGCTACAAATACTGCAACCATTGCTACTACTACCACTACTACTAATATTGACAATATAAATAATAACATTCTATGAAAATTTTTACAAAATTATAAATAATAGTAATAATAACAATAAAAACAACATAACAAGTGATAATGATAATAACAATAATAAAAATAGCATTAATAATATAAATGGTAATAATTTAAATAAATTAATAATAATAGCAACAAAAACAATAATATTATTCTTTGCAATAACAATTATAATAATGATCATTAAATAATAATAATAATAATAATAATAATAATAATAATAACAATAATAATTATAATAATAATATAAAATTATAATATAATAAAAATAATAATAATAATAAATTAACAAAATAATAATAATAATAATAATAATAATAATAATAATAATAATAATAATAATAATAATAATAATAATAATAATAATATTAAACAAAATTTGCAATAATAAAAATAATAATAATAATAATAATAATAATAAAATAATAATAATAATATAATAATAATAATAATAATAATAATAATAATTTTATTAATAAAGATTTACATAAAATAATATTAATAATAATTTTATTTTAGATGTTTTAATAATAATAATAATAATAATAATAATAATAATAATAATAATAATAATTAATAAAGTGTGTTTTCAGTGGTAAAATCTAATTCTGAGACTTGAGAGACTTCAAATTAATATTTTAAGTAATAAGAAATCTCTTAAGAATCTAAAATGTTGAGTTCAAACCTCAAATTTTTTTTTTTTACCAAAAATATATATTTTATATATTTTATATTGAATAATTTTTATTTATATTTATATTTAAAAAAAAAAAATTTCCAATAGTAAAAATATATATTTTTCTTGTAAAATTTAAGCAAGAAACACACACACATGTGTATATTCTTAACTATATTACTTATTTTTTCCTGTTATTATATATTTAATATATATATATATATATATATATATATATATATATATATATATATATATATATATATATATATATATATATATATATATATATATATATATATATATATATATATATATATATAGGGACCGAACCGGGGCTGAAATTTTGCAGGGGCTGGCTGGGGTTGCTTAAAATTTGAAAACAAGTCAAAAGCACTGAAATTTTAGGTTCAGGAAAATTGGATATAATTTTAATTAAGATTTATATAATTATAAGGAAGGAGTAGAATAGCGAACACTCACTTAAATTAATGATTATATGCATTTTCTCAGAAAAAAATTCAGAAAATTACAGATTTTGTATAATAAAAGTTTGAAAAAACTAAGCAAAATTTTGATTTTTTTTTTCTGATTCACAATAGTGATTAAACAGGTTTACTTAGTTAAGACCTTAAGTTAAAGTTTGAAAAAATGTAAGGTATAAAATTATCAACATAACCTGTATTTATACATATCATTGCTATTTTATTGTTGTGTATCAAATTTGTATATATATATATATATATATATATATATATATATATATATATATATATATATATATATATAATTTAGCTACATTAATTCGAAATTATTATTTTGTTTATACTTTCAATCACTATTGCTAAAAGAACAAGTTCAGAAGTATAGGAGTACTTTACAATGTTTCAGGATAGGCTCAAAATAGCTAAATGTAACATCTGCAGCCAGGAAATTAGAAGAGGTTCTCCGGGTGCCCCAAATAAAAATTTTTCAACCAAATCTTTATTGGGGGCATCTAAAATCAAAACACAATAATGAACATTCACTTGCAGAAGAGGAGCGGTCAAAAGAAACAGAAAAGAAAAAGAAAAGAAATATTGAAAAAAAAAAACAAGAAAAAAATCTTAATTTTCTTATATTTTGTTTGATTTAATCCACTATTAATAAGTATAATTTGCAATTTTATAACCCTGGCAATCAAACCACGGTTTTCTCTGAATTTTAGCCGTGGCCGAGGCCGGGACCGGGGCCCCGGTCGGTCCATATATATATATATATATATATATATATATATATATATATATATATATATATATATATATATATATATATATATATATATATATATATATATATATATATATATATAACTGCCTAAAACAATTCCAACATATAATTCACATTAATGGCCTCTATTCCATATATATTAAAGCAATTTTAATACAAAAAAAAAATGTAAATTAGAAGTCAGACAAAGAACGCCAGACGTCACAAGGGTCGACAAAGCAATAAATGGGAATCTGACATTTTTATTATTATTATTTTTTTAAATTTTTTTTTAGGGGAGAGACTTGGCGGGGGTGGAGGGGGGGAAGGGGGTAAAAAAATTTTTTTTTGACGTCAAAATAAAAATTTATTGAATTAACATTGACACAATTATGAGGATCTTCTCGGACTCTATTCACTCAATAGTTTTCGTCCTGGCTGAACTTGTAAATGGTTATATATATATATATATATATATATATATATATATATATATATATATATATATATATATATATATATATATATATATATATATATATATATATATATATATATATATATATATATATATATATATATATATATATATATATATATATATATATATATATATATATATATATATATATATATATATATATATATATATATATATATATATATATATATATATATATATATATATATATATATATATATATATATATATATATATATATATATATATATATATATATATACGAGTTATCTGCTAAAACCCAAGTTTGGAAATTCATTTACATAGTACTTGAAAACTTCTGTTGAAATTGAATGATTTCCTATTAACGAAGCTCTCTTTCTAAAGTCCTCTTCATATATATATATATATATATATATATATATATATATATATATATATATATATATATATATATATATATATATATATATATATATATATATATATATATATATATATATATATATATATATATATATATATATATATATATATATATATATATATATATATATATATATATATATATATATATATATATATATATTATATATATATATATATATATATATATATATATATATATATATATATATATATATATATATATATATATAAGCAATTTGTATTTAAAAACAAGTACATTGCTAAAAATGGCAGGTACAAATGGCACAAATGTCAAAAAAAAAAAAATTTTTTTTAGTTTATTTATTAGAAAATAAATCAGTGAAGCAACATTCTTTTGTGTAACATGTCCTTTCTCTATTGAAAATTTTATTGTAGCATTTTTAGCTACTTGTCCCAACGATTCGTTAGAACAATTTTTTGCAGTAACTGAAGATAAATTGGGTCATGATCTAGCCAAAAAAAATAAATAAATAAAATAAAAATAAACCAAAAATATAAAATATTTGACTTTTAAGCTAAAAAAAAAATAAATAAAAAAAAAACAAATAAATAAAAAATCATGGTTTTTGATTCGTCAATTTCTCAAGAACTATAATTGTTTAATAATGGGCTTTGACTTATTGGAGATATTTCCCAAACGAGCACACGTTCAGCCAAGACTACTATAGATGCTTCCGAGAGGAAATACAAAACTTTTCATGAAGAGAGAATGAATTCAGACAGAGACAAACAACGACTGGGACGATATGACAAGCTGCACTTCACATGAATATGATGAACTGGTTGAAGTGAACACTGAAATTGCATTCACATGGGTGGAAGATATTTGAACATGTGTTACATTATTGTATTCAATAGAGTGAGAAAAAATACTTCTCAATAAAGGCAATATCACCAATTTTATGTTTCTCCATTAGAAGTTAACCACAGAATGATTATCCGAGCAGCATTCCTGCTATCCAGTTTTGAAGTTCTAAAAAACAAATTTGAATTTGTTGTCGGAAGATTGAGCAAAAGCTTTGTCAAATGTGGTTTGATGCATTTTCCCATTAACTAGCAAACCCTGTAACTCTATTTGAATAAAAATTATAATTAGTTTTGGCCATACAGTTCATAATCTATCTTCTGATTATGCCTCGTAACTCACTTGTACTATATGCCACTAAAATATATAAATATCATATAATTCCCGAATAAAACGACAATGACATTAAATTATAATCTGAATTTTTTTTTACAATTTTCGCTTACAAGTTTAGCTAATTAGGGATGATGAATGTATATTTATGACCATTTCTTTAATCATTAACTATCTCCTGAGAATAAATAAATGAATAAATAAATAAATAAATAAATAAATAAATAAATAAATAAATAACATAAAAAACAAGTCTCCGAAATTTCAGAACCACAAATACGAGTTTTAATAGATAACTTTTAACACATTTTAGTATTTTTTTTTTTTTTTATGTCTCCTCTGGTGGCAAATATCAGAGGTCAACCAAATTCCACCAGAGTTGGGAAATTATCGGAATCAAGACCAAATTAAAGGTCGATATATCCTGATACACGGTGTTTGAAAGTAAGCAAGTCAAAAGAAGTTTCAGACTTTGCTGAGTACATGTAAGATTGAGCGTAGCGGTTAAGTCTAGGGTCAGATAATTGAACAGGGAAAGAAAGATGAATCGCATGAACTCTGATGAGTGGAGGAAGTATGCGACTGGAGAGTTCATAAGAGTTCATGTCCTAAATCGAACAAAAGCTTTGTATACTCATATATATATATATATATATATATATATATATATATATATATATATATATATATATATATATATATATATATATATATATATATATATATATATATATATATATATGCAAAACTCAAAAGAAAAATATTATAATGTATTGTCGTAAAATAAATGGCGTCAAGCACAGGGAAAAACCTGTAGTAAATAATAAGAAACAAATACACTATTATTATTATTATTATTATTATTATTATTATTATTATTATTATTATTATTATTATTATTATTATTATTATTATTATTATTAGCTTATTTATTATTATTATTATTATTATTATTATTATTATTATTATTATTATTATTAGCTATTATTATTATTGTAGATGTTAATGAGCCTAATTAAATTATTGCAAAATTCTTCCATTTATTATTACGGTCCCCCCTCTTCCCCCCCTTAAACCGGCTTTCTTTAACGCGCAGAAGTGGCTACTTTTAATCTGCTGATTAGAATTCGTCTCAGTTAAAACGCGTCACTCTTTTATTATTCATGAAGGCTAAATTAAAAGTATAGCAGGTATAGGGATTAAATTATAAATTTAAAAGGTAGGATAATTTTTTTTTTTATGTGTTATTTTATTTTTGCACACTTATTAATGTTTGTCACGATTTTCAAATTCATTTCAATGCTAATCATATTCGAATCATAATTAGTCGTGCACTCAGCACAAGCATACTATATACATACATAGATACATACGTATACATACATCCATACATACATACATACCATATATACTTACATAGATACATAAATAAATACATTCATACACACGCAAATACATACATGAATACATAAATAGGTACATATACATGCATACACACATTCATATATACACATACATTCATATATTGATAATAAAATAAATAATACAGACAAGGTATTGAAACCTCGGTGCTTCTTTAATGAGCTAAGCCCTAAATAAATGTTTTATTTTCTACTATATATATATATATATATATATATATATATATATATATATATATATATATATATATATATATATATATATATATATATATATATATATATATATATATATATATATATATATATATATATATATATATATATATATATATATATATATATATATATATATATATATATATATATATATATATATATATATATATATATATATATAGAGAGAGAGAGAGAGAGAGAGAGAGAGAGAGAGAGAGAGAGAGAGAGAGAGAGAGAGAGAGAGAGAGAGAGAGAGAGAGAGAGAGAGAGAGAGAGAGAGAGAGAGAGAGAGAGAGAGAGAGAGAGAGAGAGAGAGAGAGAGAGAGAGAGAGAGAGAGAGAGTATCAAAAGTAGAAAAACTCTTCTTCTTTCATTCGATAATTTTCATTCAAGTCGAAATCGTTGCAGGGAAACTATTCGACGAGCAAAATAAACTTTCACTAAAAGAAAGTGCGCTGACCTTCCTTGTTCCCCTACCTACAAATATTTTTGGGTACTTGCCAGGAACAGCTCTAACAAACTTTTGCAAATTTTCCTTTCCTCGTCCTTTTCACTCTAATGGTTTTATTGCTAATACTCCAACTGAAAAGGCTAAGTTCTCTTGGCTTTCTGCTGTTTCCTTTAATTCAATTCTGGACAGTTCCAACAATCCACCTCCTACTCTTTCTCTTATCAGATGTACCATACTTTTACCTTTTACAACATATGATCTTAAGCATGGCTCTTAAAACCTGTGAATGATAGGAAGGCAAGCGAACTGGTGGCATTCGTCCCAGAGTTTTTACGGAGCGTGCTTCAGAGTTGGCGCTATACCTCTTTTAACTATACTCTCTCAATGCCTCAGCACTAACACTTTCTCTCAGTGTTGGAAGAGCGCACATGTCCAACCCATTCCGAATGGTAGCGGCTCTGATAATTTTAATTATAGCTTAATAGCAGTCGCTTGTATTCTAAGATCTTTAAAACCCTTTTCAACTC
>SEYY01019512.1:47500-50000 GCA_009176605.1 Armadillidium nasatum
AAAAAAAAAAAAAAAAAAAATTATTATTATTATTATTATTATTATTATTATTATTATTGTTATTATTTTTATTATTATTATCATTAAGGTGAAAATAAATTAATAATTATAAAATTATTATTATTATTACTATTATTATTATTAATAATTCCTAATTTTATTATTTTTATTAGTTATTACTTTAATTATTTTTTATTAATATTATTTACTTTTGTTATTTTTATTTTTATTATAAATTATTTTTTATTATTATTATTATTATTATTATTATTATTATTATTATTAATTATTATTATTATTATTATTAATAAAAAAAAAAAAAAAAATAATTTAAATTATAAATTATTATTACTATTATTATTATACTCTGCAAACAATGAGTTTCCCTGTGTGTAAAAAGATATAAAATAAACGTTCCCCTTAGAAAAGTCGTGACTTAAAACATTATAATAAGATAGAATGAATCTTATTTAAAAATTTTAAGAGTGGATAGCTGAATAAGAGGCGATATCGAAATTACTGTCATAAATTGAGATATGTTATCAAAAAGGACACAAAAGGTTCTATTTTTCTAATAGGAAACTTTGGAACATAGTCACATTGCAAAAACTGTCCTAATGAATTTTGAGACAAGCGGCAAAAATGTTACTGTAATATTTTCAATAGAGAAAAGTCATGTTAAGCATAAGAAGGTCGCTTCATCGATTTATTTTCTAATAAGAAAATAATTGGAAAAATTTTTTGTGACATTTTTTACCACTTGTTCCAATGATTCGTTAGGACAATTTTTGCATTGCAGTGAAATGCAAAAATCTATTCGCCCACTTCAATGGGTGAATAAATGAAATAAATATTAATGGATAGTAAATGACCATTATGAACCAAACTCCTAATGATTTTATTTTGTTTTATTTTATTATTTTATTTATTTATTTAATTTTTTTTTGTAAATATACCGCGAATCAGTTAAAGTCCTATAACAAAATGGTCGTTTTGGTGATCCAATGACTTATTTGCAGTGGAATTAGAGGACTTCTTTTTTTATCCCTACTTATGAACATGAAGTGGAACAAATTATAGGTTGTATGAAGAACAAACGTTGCAGACACAATAATACATCGGTAAAAGTTTTAAATGAATTAACTTCCTCAATTTCTTCAAATTTTTCTCATAATTTTAACAACTGTAATTTAATTTTGCATGCAGATATGGTTCAGATGCATTCAGTAATGATAATTAGACACATGGCTGATGGAGTGAATTTTAACTTGCTTTCTGTTTAACTGGCTAAAAATAAGTAGTTAAATTCTTAATACATCAAAAAACAAAGTTCATGTATTTTACTTGTGAGACCTGTTGTAGTGTTCCCAAGTACATTGGCGAATAATGTTGAAATATCTGAAGTTAATAAAATTTAGATTATTTTGGATTGATTATATTATTATTGATAAAAAGTTTTGTTTTCCTCTGATCACATTAAATTACTTTCTGATTTGCCATGCTACCATGGTTTGATTTTTGCATTAAAGACTATCCTTACTTGTTCTGCTCTGAGGATTTTATTTTTTCCATTCGTTTATCAAAAACTTTTGTCACACTATCTATTGAGGGTAGTGTCTTACTTTCTGCTCTACAGACAAATCAAGTTAGACAAAATGTTCCAAATTGTAAAAACATTCTTACGATGGAACAAATGTTCAAGTTTCAGACTATTTTTGTTATCATCAGTATTTGTTTTGCAATGGTTTTTTCTGATAAACTTTGAGCATAACTAAAATACTAGAGATCGACTCTGTTTCAGACTTTCTCCAACTATAGGATTAATAAGCATAAATGTTTTTTTTTTGATTTGTTTTGTTTAATGCTGTAAAGTTATGGAATAAATTGCCTCAACGAGTAAGGTTATCAGGTATTTTAAAATAGTTAGTTCAAAAAACCTAACATCCTACAATTTGATCACCTTCTAAATCTCTCTCTCTCTCTTAAAGGAAATGCCCAAAGTAATAAACAATAATAGATGTAAATTTCTAAAAACAAACCATCTAAATAAACAAACCGAACGAGGAATAGTCCTACGAAACACCAACAACCTAAAACGCCCTTTCTACAGACTTTACTGAAGCACGACAAGCAGTAAGTTACACCTCGGTCATATAATATAACAACCTACCGGATGATATAAAAAATGAAAGATAATAAAATCATATGAGCACAAAATTTAAAAATGTACATAAATTCGTCCTAAACTACTATTATTATTATTATTATTATTATTATTATTATTATTATTATTATTATTATTATTATTAATATTATTATCATAATTATTATTACCAGTATTATTATCATTATTAAAATCAGATATTCTACAGTAATCACTAATATTATTTTTCCTATTCTTGAAATTGATTATTATTATTATTATTATTATTATTATTATTATTCTATTATTATTTTTCATTAATATTATTAGTAGTTTAATTATTAATTTTTTATTATT
>SEYY01019512.1:52500-55000 GCA_009176605.1 Armadillidium nasatum
TTAAAAATAGTTTACTAATCAAGGGTTACAACGACAACCATTATATATATATATATATATATATATATATATATATATATATATATATATATATATATATATATATATATATATATATATATATATATATATATATATATATATATATATATATATGTATTATATCTTTCTCTATCCGCCATCTGGCCCACTAGGTGGGGAAGTGTTAATAAATAGAAAGAAAGAAAATTAATCTGAAAATAGATGTCACATAATAAACAAAAATTTTAAATTTAATATAGTTCTACCTTTATCCTAACACAAAGTATGATTAATTTTAAATTTCAATCATATATTTTAGCAATAAATTAAGTAAAATTAATTAACATCACAATTTAGAAGATTTTTTTTTAATTTTCATGTATTTATTTGTACTTTGAATTTTTTTTATTAGTAACTGTACTTATTTGTAACTTTTTTATAAAGTGATTTTTAAATACTGAAACCTTTGTTTTAAAAACCTAAGACTTTTAACACGCCAAAATAACTTTCTTTGAATATTTATTCCTTGAGTGGAATGTTATGTGCAATTGTTTTTAGTTAAATTATTATTATTATTAATTATTTATTACTTGAATTATTTAGTGGTATTAGTTAGTTAGTAGTTATTAGTTGTATGATTATTATTATTCATTACAATTTTTGTTACAGTTGTTATCATTATTGCAGTCCTTATTTTAATCACTTTAATTATTATTATAATCAGTAGTAATAGTAATAGTAATTATAAACTGTAATGGGTAAATTTATCACCCATTTGTCGAAATTTAATTTACAAAAAAAAAAAAAATGTTATCTTTATTTTTTATTTAATGTTCTGAAAAATATGTGCACGAATATTCTTCTTGTATATTCCTCAGATGATCATTCTGGATAGAACTATTTCTATTAACGGAAATATTAATTCTAAATTTTAAAAATTATAATTACGTGTTTCGCACACTAATGAAAAAAAACGACTCCTAGAAAATTATTATTTTATTATTATTATTATTATTATTATTATTATTATTATTATTATTATTATTATTATTATTATTATTATTATTCTAAAATTGCAAACCTATAATTTTTTTCCTAGGTAACCACTATTTCCTTAATAAACGTTGAAAATTTGAACATTATGCCTATTTTTATAATAATTAATAATATCGATAATACAGTAGCTTTGATACTTTTGATACTATTAATGTTAATATTCACACTAAAGTATTATTAACATTATTAAAAGTTTTGTTTTATATGTTTATATATCGATATAATTGCAAAGGTGTATTGGGTGTGTAATATTTATTTCAGAATATACAAATATAATATGCATCAATTTATTATATATATATATATATATATATATATATATATATATATATATATATATATATATATATATATATATATATATATATATATATATATATATATATATATTATATTATAATATATATATAAAATTTATAGACATAATCAATAGACATTACTATTTCTGTAGATATTAAATGGAGACAAATAAAAAATAAAAATAAAAAACAAATACATGCATGTACTTATTTCTAAAATAAAAAAAATAATGTTTTCTAAATAGAAAAAAATTAATATACTTATTAAATTTTTTTTTAAATTCAACAAAATATACAAGAAAACTTAAATACACTTAAATTTGCTTTAAGTTTTTCAGCATATTTTATTTTATTTAACCTAACAAAGTATGCAAAAATACCTAAGATGTACTTAATTAAAAGATTGAAAACTACATTTTTTTAAAAATATATAACAACCAAGTTTAAATATATCAATAAGTACTTAATTATACATAATAAATTGTAAATATTAGTTATAATTATAAATATTTATAAATTAAGTTATATTGTAAAACAATTTTGTAAATAATATTTAGCTAAAATAATAAAGATTGAGAAGCTGTTATTGAAATAGAATTATTCTCAATATATTAAACTTCTTCAATTATATTAACTTCTAATCAAAATAGGAAGTTAATAATAGTTTACAATTATTATTATTATTATTATTATTATTATTATTATTATTATTATTATTATTATAATATTATTATTATTATTATTATTATTATTATTAGAATTATTAAGCATTATAATTTGCAATATTAATACTATCCTATTTACACTATTATTGTTATTAAGTTTGATTTTTTTTTATTGTTATTTATATATCTGTATGTAAACTAAATAGACGTGATTATTTCTGATGAAGTACATTTCGTGTTTAAAAAGATATTTACCTTTGTATATGAATTTTGAATGTTTGAAATAAAATTTGGGCTCTAGGACCAATTCGTCACCCCAGAAGCCATTTTCAGTTAAAAAGAAAAGAAAAGATGTTAAAAATATATATTCGAATTTTTATTTTGTACACTATTGTAAATTTTTTCCTTTTTACCTGAGTAAAGTTTTTCCATTTTTTATTTTCATTATTATTATTATTA
>SEYY01019512.1:90000-92500 GCA_009176605.1 Armadillidium nasatum
TTACAGTGTGCAAAATATTGAATAAAAGCCCACGCAAAAAAACTGTTTCAAGATTATAAATAATGTTTTGGAGTAAAATCGTTAAAAAATTTTAGCTGTATTTAATAATAAAAAGGATTAATTTTTACTCATATTATAAGCTTAAAAATAATAATAATAATAATAATAATAATAATAATAATAATAATAATAATAATAATAATAATAATAATAATAAGAAGAAGAAGAAGAAGAAGAAAATTATTAGTAGTAGTAGTAGTATTAGTAAACATTCATAAACAAAGCTAATCCTGCAATGTGCATAAATAAATGGCCATGGATAAGAATAAATGAAAGAAAAAAATATATATTTTTAGAGCATTATTGTTTGTTTTTATAACATTTTATTTATTTATTTATTTTTTATTAATTTATTCACATTTATTTATTTTTCATTCCTAATCATATTTATTTATCAGTCATAATTTTGTAAACAAATGGATGCCTCTCTGAAGCACAAAACAACTTTCCCCCCCCCCAAAAAAAAAAAATAAAAAAAATAAAAACACCTTCCAAAAAACAAGAGCAAAATTTTACTCTATAAAATTTATAAAATTACCTTGAAAGGAGGCAACGAACTTAGTGTTTTGTTCTTTCACAGACCTTGGTTTTGGTTTTACAACACGTGTAACTTACTTGCATTTACTTAACATCTTTTGCCAAAGTTGTAAATATTAAATCTCTTTTGTAGGTCTTTTTAAATGCGTAGAACAAGCACCTTGATTCATAAATAAACTTTACCTTAAGAGAGACCTTTGTCAATGCGTAATAATAATAATAATAATAATAATAATAATAATAATAAAAGTTTTATTAATAATAATAATAATAATAATAATAATAATAAACTAATAATAATAATGATTTAATAATGAATAATAATAATAATAATAATAATAATAATAATAATAATAATAATAATAATAATAATAATAATAATATAATAATAATAATAATAATAATAATAATTACATTAATAATAATAATAATAATAATAATAATAATTATAATAATAATAATATTTACAAAGAATATATATATATATATATATATATATATATATATATATATATATATATATATATATATATATATATATATATATATATATATATATATATATATATATATATTATCAATTGCACAATATCTTGCATTTCTTCAAAGTGGCGTCTGTCGCAGTCGTGTTCTCGAAACATCCGCAACCAAACACGGGAATGGAAAACAATAATAAAGGGGGGTTCCCCAACAATGGCAACCGTGAGAAGGGATCCTAGTTATATATATATATATATATATAATATATATATATATATATATATATATATATATATATATATATATTATATATATATATATATATATATATATATATATATATATAGGGTGGTTCCACTCATACAGCTCTCCTTGAGATGGTGGAGTCTAGTGCTTTTCGTCTAATCAATTCTCCTGCTCTCACTAATTCCATCCAGTCTCTTTTGCCAGTCGAATTGTTGCGTCAATCTTTCTAAACTATCACTATTACACATGGACACAGCTCTTCTGAACTCTCCCGTCACATACCTCCTCCATTGAGTCTCATTCTTTCTTTGTTCAACTCTCTGACCCCAGACTTAACCACTATGCTCAATCTTACATGTACTCTATTGGTAAAGTCTGAAACACACTTCCTTTATCTATTCTCCCAATTTCCTATGGCTTACACACCTTCAAACGATGTGTATCGAGACATGTTGGACTTTAATTTGACCAGGTTTACTATTTTCTCCTAACTCTGGTGGAAATTTTAATAGGCATCTGGTCTTTGCCCACCAGAGATGATATATATATATATATAATATATATAATATATATATATATATATATATATATATATATATATATATATATATATATATATATATATATATATATATATATATATATATATAATCGTATAAGTAAATAGATAATTACAGGTGCATTACTCGAGAGGTTATTTAACCAGGTGTAACCAAACAGGTGTCCTGTCTCATTAAACTCTAAAAAGCAATTAAAGATAAGCCAGTTCCGGTCACGTGATGTAAGAAAGAAACAAAAAAAAGAGTTTAGGAACGACTCTTAAAATTTTAATATAAAATTTATATTTTAATTTTTAATTTAAAAAGAATTTTAATTTATAATCAGGATTCATTTTTTTGAATTAATTAATTAGTTGAGTCTCTAATGAATATATTTGAGAAAGTTTCAGATAATATATGGGAATCAATCTATTGTAATGAGGCTGTAATGGAAATACACGTGAATATATATATATATACATATATATATATATATATATATATATATATATATATATATATATATATATATATATATATATATATATATTATATATATATATATATATATATATATATATATATATATATATATATATATATATATATATAATATAATAAGGATGATAGGCTATCAT
>SEYY01019512.1:100000-102500 GCA_009176605.1 Armadillidium nasatum
TTTAACAAGAGTCTTCTGTTCGCATCTGTAACCTTAAATTTTAATATATGTTCTTCAAAATATGTTCCATTTTATAACCTATGCACAATGTCTTTTTCATGTACATTATTCAAGGATTTTATAAAAATAATAATAATAATAATAATAATAATAATAATAATAATAATAATAATAATAATAATAATAATAATAAAGATAATAGTACAAATAATAATAATAATAATTATAATAATAAAAAATAATAATAGTAATAACATTAAAAATAATAAATATGTAAGAAAATTATAGTTATCAAGATGGAATTATAAATTAGATCTAAGATTTATTTTTAATTGTTTCATATGACATATCTACTGTCACCGCAGTTATTATTATTATTATTATTATTATTATTATTATTATTATTATTATTATTATTTATAATTACTATTATTATTATAACTTATTTATAATTATTATTACTATTATTTATAATTATTACTATTATTATAATTATTATTTATGATTATTATTAGTTATAATTAATATTACTATTTTAGCATTGTTATTTTTATTGATATTTTTAACAATCGTTTTTGTTATCATAGAAATTTTTTAATGTTTTCATTTTATTATAAAATTTAATTAGTACTGGCATTATGTTTGGGCCTCAAACAACACCAAATTGTATTGCAAATAGTATCCCAATTTCAGAAATTAGAAAAATTAATCTTATTACTCTATAAAAACTTTTATAGAGGTATTAAAGTAGAAATAATTGCATAAATAAATATCAATGTGAATATCACGAATATGGTCGTTTACTCAACTTTACAATAGTATATTTGTTATTTTTATTATTAAAACCTATAACTTTAATTAAATATTAACATTATTAATATTACTATATCATTATTATTATTATCATTATTATTATTATTATTTTAAAAAATTACTGCTATTTTTCTTCCTTTTCTTCTTCTTCTTCTTCTTCTTCTTATTATTATTATTAGTATTATTATCATTATTATTATTATTATTATTATTATTATTATTATTATTATTATTATAATTATTATTACTGATAATGATGTATTTATTATTATTATACCAATTCCAAATTTTGCATAATTATTATTATTATCATTATTATTATTATTATTATTATTATTATTATTATTATTATTATTATTATTATTATTATTATTATTATTATTACATTATTTATTATTATATAATTATTACTATTATTATAATTATTATTTATGATTATTAGTATTATTATAATTAATATTATAATAATTTTCTTTTATTTCTATAAATTAAGCTACCATTATAAAATGAAAAAAAACGGAAGTAGTAGCGTTGATTATTACTATTTTTTTATTACAATTATTGTTATTAGTATAGCCATATCCATAATATTTTCATTATTACTTCTATTAATATTATTATAGTCTTATTATTTTTATTTTTACTATTATTATTATTATTATTATTTTTATTATTATTATTGTTATTCTAGTAATAATTATTAGTTCACAGTTGTTTTATTATTATTATTATTATTATTATTTTTTAATTATTATTATTATTATTTTTAATGAATAGATTAAGTTAAGATTGATACTAATAAGATGTAAGGTATTATTTACACTATCTAATATCTGTTTCTATGTTAAAATCTTTATTTAAGTAAAAAATATTTCTTATTATGTATAAATTTAACTGGCTCAGTGGACGAAATCGCCCCCCCCCCTCACACACACACACACATTCCAATTTCAGTTTTTTATTAACAAATTTAACGTTAACGATTTTTGTTAGCATGCAATTTAAATTGCATAATGAATAAAAAATTTTAAAAAGAAAGATTATTAGAATAATAATAATAATTAAAATTATTATTATACTTATTTTCATTATTATTACTATTATTTTGACATCATGACCTTTAGAAAACGTAACTTACTCTCATGCAAAATAAAAAAAAATAAAAAAAAGAAAAGAAATCAAAAAGATCAGCTCCCGTGTGACAAATATTATTTCACTTTTGGCACTGTGGAGCCCAAATTTGCATCTTTACCTTGAAAATCAGAAACCGTTAAAATTGGCACTAGAATATAGGCTTAAAATAGTAAATAAGTAGTGACACTTTTATTTACGGTTAGGCAGAGGAATGCTGGCACATCATTCACTTAATTTTCGCTTTTATGATCCTTATGTAATTTCATATATATATATATATATATATATATATATATATATATATATATATATATATATATATATATATATATATATATATATATATATATATATATATATATATATATATATATATATATATATATATATATAATATATCGTATTTTTTTACCTTAAACTTGGAAAAGGCAAAAATCCTGAAACACACACACACACACACACACATATATATATATATTATATATATATATATATATATATATATATATTATATATATATATATATATATATATATATATATATATATATATA
>SEYY01019512.1:115000-135000 GCA_009176605.1 Armadillidium nasatum
TATATTGTCTAACAATTATATTTTATGTTCAAAAAATTAAATTCTAATTAAAAATATATTAGCTAACTATTGAAATTTAAATTATATTTCTTATAATTTTCAAACTATAATTTTATGTCGTAATTAAAGATATTAAATAACAATAATAATAGTAAATATATTTATATTATAATATTATATTAATTATATATAATATAAATATATATAAATATATAAATTACAAAAAATTATAAATTAAAATTATATAATTTTAATCATATTGTTCTAATTAGAGTTTTATAATTTAAATAAGTCCTATAAAATTAGATATAAATTATATAAATATAAATAATATAAATATATAAATTACATAAAAATATAAATTAAAATTATATAATTTTAATTATATTGTTCTAATTAGAGTTTTATAATTTAAATAAAAGTCCTGATTTCTATTTAGAGTTTAATTTTAAAGTCCCATTAAAGGACGATGTAATAATATCAAATCTCTTAATATCTTTTCTGTTATTCTTACGATTTTTAATTAAATTTTTATTTTCTTCGATTAAATACACAAAAGCGCACGCATACGCATACGCATACGCACACACACACACAAATATATAATATATATATATATATATATATATATATATATATATATATATATATATATATATATATATATATATATATATATATATATATATATATATATATATATATATATATATATATATATATAATACTCTATCTTATTCTCTATATTTCATGCATTCTCTAACTCGAGCAATTTTGAACGTCGATATATTTCCAAAAAATTCCAAAAATTTATTTCCAAAAATTCCAATAGAATTTAAGATTTATTAACTTTTTTTGACTTTGCTAAATTTTAAAACAGAAGTAGTAGTGAAGAGAGAGAGAGAGAGAGAGAGAGAGAGAGAGAGAGAGAGAGAGAGAGAGAGAGAGAGAGAGAGAGAGAGAGAGAGAGAGAGAGAGAGAGAGAGAGAGAGAGAGAGAGAGAGAGAGAGAGAGAGAGAGAGACTTAGAATTGGTGGATATTAACTTAGTTCAGGTCCTTTCCACCATATATATATATATATATATATATATATATATATATATATATATATATATATATATATATATATATATATATATATATATATATATATATATATATATATATATATATATATATATATATATATGCCAAGATACCAACATAGTAACTTTACATGAACACTTGCGTGAAATTTAATAGCAATCTCTGACACAAATTTTGAATAAAATATGCATTTAAAATATGTGGCAACTTCCCCACTAGGAATGTCAAAAAAAAAAAAAAAAAATAAATAAATAAATAAATTAAAAAATAAAAATAAAAGAAAATATTTTATTCAGTTCAAAATCCACAAATGTGCTAACTCTAATTAATTTGAAAGAATCATGCGTATTAAAAATAATAAATAAAAAGTTCTGTGTAGGTCTTTTTCTTTTTTATGTAAATATTTTTTGCAAATTGGGAAATATTTTGTCCGTTCAAATTTTTTTTTTTTTTTTGAAAACTAAATTTTTGCAAAGAATTTAAAAATAAAAAAAATAAAACGTACGATAATATAAATAATCAAACTAGTTATGTAATAAACACAAATTTCTAACTTTTTTTTTCCTTTTTATATAAAGTAGAACTAATGTGTGTAACTCTAAATTCCGATTTATATCCAAAAATTCCAATAGAATTTAAGATTTATATAACTTTTTTGACTTTGCTAAACTTTAAAACAAAAGTAGTAGTGAATGGAGAGAGAGCTTACAAACATTCACTTTAAACAGATTAAACTCATAAATTTCTTCCTTTTTATTTTTTTTTTAATTTTGGTTTATAAATTTATAGTAAATTTTTATATTGAAAATTTAGATTTCGAGAAAAAGAGATGTTAAATTTATTAAATGAACTAAATAGTTTAAAACTCATTTAAAATGTTTAACTTGGTGGAAATCATAATTATCCATTACACACACACACACACACACACACACACACACACACACACACACACACACACACACACACACACACACACAAACATACACACACATTGTTACACCGAATCAGACCAAGCTATTTAAATGAAAATTTTTCTGTTGTAGCAATTTCTTTGCAGCCTTGATAGTTTACGCCGTGACACAAAGTCCTAAACTGAACAAAACATACTTTTTGAAAGGTTAAGTCTAAAGATATCTGAATATACAAATGTCAGGTCTATTCCCACTGAAAATGTTAAACCTCTCTGCATAGTTCATTTAATAAAGAGTGTAAATTCTGTAAACCTAAGGCACAGAAAGTGAATTATTTTCATTGTGGTATTTAAAAAGACTTTACTGTAAGCCTTTGCATTTGTATTATAATAAATTGTTAATAAAATTTATTCTGAACCTTTTTATTCTAAAACATTTTAACTTCGCCTGGCAACAACAATACAAAAATCTTACTGACTACGATATTCCACTAATTAAAAGAAACAAACTACTGTTGAAATAGCTTCAAACGATGATAAAAATTGCCTACCAAAGGTTACAACATAGATTTTAAAAACAATATCATTTAAATCTCTTTACCCAGCAATGTAAGGGGGAATAAACAATAATGCTTATCAAGAAAGTTTTACAGCTATATATCTAAAATATATATAAAAAAATAAATAAATTAATAAAATATCCTTTTTCCACCAGAGGATATATATATATATATATATATATATATATATATATATATATATATATATATTAATATATATATATATATATATATATATATATATATATATATATATATATATATATATCCTCTGGTGGATAAAGGCCATAGTCCTTTCAATTTCCGTCAGATATACTGGGAACCGGTCAATCTACAGACCGACAAGTCTCGATACACGGCGCTCGAAAGTATGCAAGTCAGAGGAAGTTGGGAAAATATTCAAAGGGAATGTGTTCCAGATTTTACCAGTTGAGTGCATGTAAAATGGAGCATAGTTGTAAACACTGAGCTTAGAGAGTTGAACAGAGAAAATATGAGACTGTGGAGAAGGACAAGAAGTTCGAGACCATTTCAATGTAGAAGATTTTCGATGAGAAATTTCAGAAAAGCAGCGTCCGTTGTAATAGAGATGGTTTAGAGAGAAGGACGCAACAATTCGATAAGCAGAAGGAGACTGGAGAGAATTAGTGAGAGCGGAAGAGTTGTAAACCGAAAAGCCCTCGACCCCACCTTTTCAAGAATAGCTGTATAGAGAAAACCGTCCCAGATGTTTGAAGCATTCTCTATACAGGAGTGAATAACACCTCTACAAAGAGCTAGCAACAGGGTTGGTGTAATAAAATAACGAAGGCGCCTCAGAACACCCAACCCCTGGGAATCTTGTTAGAAAGAAGTAATGTTTTCCTTCTAAGAAAGATCACAAGAAAATGAAACACCGAGAATATTAAGGACGGACGAAGGTTTGAGTTGTGTGTTTTCGAAGATGTCATTGCTGTATGAAAGGTTGTGTTTAGTAGAGAGATGTAGGAACACAAGAAATATCAGAGGATAGTTGCTCCAAGGCCATCATTCTAGCGTCAAGTAACTGCTCTTGGGAGGAGTGTTATTCAAATTGAAAGGAGTAATAAATGGTGGAGTCATCAGCATATGAGTAGACAGGTGACAAGTAATTGAGAGAAGGTCCTTCATGAAAAGTAGATACGACAGATTTCTGAGGAACATTACTATTAATAGATTTAAAGGAAGAACAGTGGCCGTCAACAACAGCTGCCATAGAACCAGAAATGGAAATCAGAGAGGATAGATTCCGAAAGAAGTTTAAAAATCAAAGCTTTGTTCAACACTCTATCGAAGGCTTACGGTATGTCCAGCGCCAAAGCAAAAGAGTTACCAAAATGCCGAAGAGCAGTGGACCAAGAGTCAGAAAGAAGGGAAAGAAGATAACCAGTAAAAGGATTTTTTTACGAAGGCTATACTCGCGATCGGAGATAAGATTAAAATATTCGAGCTGTTTCGAAATCTTAGCAAGAAACTTTAGAAAGAATGGAGATTAAAGAAATAGGACCGTAGTTGGAAGATTTAGAGGGTTCCCCCTTTTTCGGAAGAGGTTGAATGAGAGCACGTTTCCAGAAAGAAGAGAAGACTGAAGTGGAAAGACAGACGAAATAGTTTACCAAGGCACAAGTTTTAAGAATCCCATGAGGGATACTTTCAGGAAAGTACACCTTCTTAGTGTTAGGTTCAGAGAAAACAGAAATGACGTCTTTAGAATTAATTATTTTACAGTTTTAGGCCTAAATGAGTTTGGAGGGGAGCATAGTATTTCTCACTTCCTCACCATATGGTCCCAACATTCTTTCCACTTCATTTCTCCTTCTTCCCACCCTTGCGTTGAAATCTCCCATCAACAACATAGCTTCCCCTCTCTTCTCTCACCTTCCACCCTCTCCTACAACATTTCTATGAATTGTCTCTTTTTCTCCTCTGAATGTCCTTGCTGTGGTGAGTACACTCGGTAGAAATGGTGCCTTCTTCCTTTGATTTTAAAAGTGCACCTTACTAGCCTCTCAAATATGACTTCCATACTTTGTAGGTATGGCGCCATCCACCAGTCTTATTATAAATCCCACTCCGTGTTTCCTAAAACAGTATTTCATCCTTTTAAAAGAAAATTCATATAAAATGATTCCGGCCGGAACTGAAAATATCAGTTCCCTTACACCCTTAATATATATATATATATATATATATATATATATATATATATATATATATATATATATATATATATATATATATATATATATATATATATATATATATATATATATATATATATCATCTCACCTTGTACCCCCTACTTGAAAAGGGCCCTGCCCGTGAGTGGTGGCTTTCTGTAAAAAAAAAAAAAATATATATATATATATATATATATATATATATATATATTTTTTTTTATTTTTTAATGTCAATGTATGTATGTTTACTAAAAAAAAAAAAACTACACAAACGTAGTATGTAAATCAATCAATTTTCCTTACATATATTTTAAAATGTGTTTTTAACCCTTTTTTTCCTTTATTAATTTTTAATTTTTTGTTTCAATTTTTAATTTTTTTTCCCCCAATTTTCTTTTATCTTTCTTGTCGACAAAAGCTGATAACATTTATCAAAAACATGAATTAAATTTATGAAGTTTTTTTTTTTTCACTTTGAGAGGTGAGTAAATCAATATTAATGCATCGAATGTTTCAATAAAGGGCACCGAGTATATCAGTATATATATATATATATATATATATATATATATATATATATATATATATATATATATATATATATATATATATATATATATATATATATATATATATATATATATATATATATATATATATATATATATATATATCTCCCAGGGAGGGTTTTCACCCTGTCAGTGGAACCAGCTCCTTTCCCCATCTGCTCTTAAAAGTTCTCCCAGAGCCCTTTTAAAGATCATGTTTTTCGGTCTCAATGCCGTTCCATGAGTCTTATCCAAACTCACAGGTAGGGTTTTCACCCTTTCAGTAGGACCAGAATCGTTTTCCAACTATCCTCCAAACACTCTCTCCTAAAGCTTTCCAGAGAATTGTGACTCTCTCAGTTACAGTTTTCAATGCTGGTTCTGGAGTAGTTACAAGCCGTTGGCAGAGTAATCACAAAAGCCGGATGGCTAGTCCTGTCGTCCTTGCTTTTAGTTCTCCTCACATGATCCGATCCTGTCGTCAATTTTCAAACTCATATTTTTAAATTCTTAATGTTAAGGTTTTATTTTCATTAAAAGACGAAAGTACATTATCTTGAAAGATTTGTTGCTCCTCTATAGATTTTGAGATATAATTTTATCGAAACTCATTAAATTTATTATTTAATTCTATTTTTTTTTTAAATGTAAAAATATTTTTTAAATTCTTATTTTAAAATAAAATTTAGCTATTACTTTTTTTAAAAATTTTGTTCAGTATTAACTTAATACATAAACCTTCTTTCTTCTATTCTCTCCTCAATCTTCTTTCTGATTCTTCCCACTTTTCATTTCCAATCCGCTTTTAGGCACATCCACTCTCGACGACGGCCGAATCATATATATATATATATATTATATATATATATATATATATATATATATATATATATATATATATATATATATATATATATATATATATATATATAATATTACTTCAGTGAACTAAAGAAATATGAAAATAAAAATTTAACATGGTTTAAAATATATATATATATATATATATATATATATATATATATATATATATATATATATATATATATATATATATATATATATATATATATATATATATATATATATATATATATATATATATATATATATATATATATATATATATATTATATATATATATATATATATATATATATATATATATATATATATATATATATCCAAGATTGTAGATTAGTAATATTTGCATTGATCTAATTTCACAATTCGACCTAGGTGTAACCGGAAGTAGCTTACCTGGACCAGAGGGTTATACCTCTTTTATAAATTTAATTATGAACTCTTTAGGTAATTTTTTTTATTAAAATACATGTAAAAGGAAAATATATATATATATATATATATATATATATTATATATATATATATATATATATATATATATATATATATATATATATATATATATATATATATATATATATATATATATATATATATATATATATATATACAATTCATCATAAGCGTATCTTAAAATCTACAAAATTATGTCATTTTCATTTTAAAGGAATCTATTGAAATTGTGACTACTGCAGTTATTATTATTATTATTATTATTATTATTTTATTATTATTATTATTATTATTATTATTATTATTATTATTATCTATTTATTACCATTACTAGCTACTATTATAACTACAATTGTCATTAATTTATATTATTATGGGTACTATTTGTATTTAACTTTTATTATTACTACTATTATTATTATTGCTATTGCTATATTTATTATTGCT
Source organism: Armadillidium nasatum (assembly GCA_009176605.1). Classification (NCBI taxonomy): domain Eukaryota; kingdom Metazoa; phylum Arthropoda; class Malacostraca; order Isopoda; family Armadillidiidae; genus Armadillidium; species Armadillidium nasatum. The sequence goes on from SEYY01019512.1 coordinate 122,073, forward strand.
CATTATATTTATGCATCATATTTGTATAATAATGGATATCAAATTATATTGATGTAATATTTATCAACTAAACTTTGGGGTTCAAAGGAAACGAATGTGCTTCCCCTTAGAAGCCCCTTTTCAGAGTAATGTACAGCTAATTATAAATATTGTATCTAGTAGAGTAGGACCTACTGAAACAATGTATAACCTGCAATTATACCTCTGAATAAAAAATTTTGAATTTGAATTTGAATTATTATTATTATTATTATTATTATTATTATTATTATTATTATTATTATTATTATTATTATTATTATTATTATTATTATTGTTATTATTTTTATTATCATTATTATTATTATTATTATTATTATTATTATTATTATTATTATTATTCGATGTGAATAAGTCGAAGAGACTGATAAGTTTTAATGCTTATTCCATCTTGCATTGCGGGATACTGAGATATGAATATTATTGTATTTAATGTCAATGTTGCAACCTGTGGTTGGCGATTTTTATCGTCCTTTGATACTATAAATTGGGGTTTCCTATCTTTAATTAGGGGAACATTGTAATCAATGAGATTATTTTGGGGTGTGGGGTTGTAGCGCTGCCAGGTGGGGTGTCTTAAGTTGGATGAATTTACGCTCATAAAAGGAACTACACAAAGTTCAAATTCTTCAGTGGGAATAGAAAATACACAAGTATATTATCTTGAACTTTAGCTTTCACATTTAGTGTTTTGTTCAATTTAGGCAACTGCAAAGAATTATAGCAAGATGACTTTGTGCTACGGGCTAAACTATCAAAGCTACAGAAAAGTTGCTACAACAGAAAAATTATCATTTAAATAGCTTGGTATGATTCGGTGTGTAACAGATAGGTATCTGTGTGTATGTGTGTGTGTGTGTGTATAATCGACAATTATGATCTCCACGAAGTTAAACATTTTAAATGAGTTTTAAACTATTTAGTTCATTTAATAAATTTAACATCTCTTTTTCTCGAAATCTAAATTTTCAATATAAAAAATTTACTATAAATTTATAAACCAAAATTTAAAAAAAAAAAAAAAAGGAAGAAATTTATGAGTTTAATCTGTTTAAAGTGAATGTTTGTAAGCTCTCTCTCCATTCACTACTACTTTTGTTTTAAAGTTTATCAAAGTCAAAAAAGTTATATAAATCTTAAATTCTATTGGAATTTTTGGATATAAATCGGAATTTAGAGTTACACACATTAGTTCTACTTTATATAAAAAGGAAAAAAAAAGTTAGAAATTTGTGTTTATTACATAACTAGTTTGATTATTTATATTATCGTACGTTTTATTTTTTTATTTTTAAATTCTTTGCAAAAAAAAAAAAAAAAAATGAATACACAGTTTATTTCCCAACATATAAACAATTTTTAAAAAACGTTCCACACAGACTATATATATATATATATATATATATATATATATATATATATATATATATATATATATATATATATATATATATATATATATATATATATATATATATATATATATATAGTGGAAAAGGACCAATGCTCACATGATACCCACTAGGAAAGGAGCATTATCAGAGACCATCGTGCAGACGATTAAAGGTTAGCATTTCCCTATGCTCAGCGGTTCAAAATTGCTTGAGTTAATAATATATATATATATATATATATAATATATATATATATATATATATATATATATATATATATATATATATATATATATATGTGTGTCTATGTGTGTGTGTGTGTGTGTGCGTATGCGTGCGCTATTTGTGCATTTAATCGAAGAAAATAAAAATTTAATTAAAAATCGTAAGAATAACAGAAAAGATATTAAGAGAATTGATATTATTACATCGTCCTTTAATGGGACTTTAAAATTAAACTCAAAATAGAAATCAGGACTTTTATTTAATTATAAAACACTAATTAGAGAAATATAATTAAAATTATGTAATTAAAAATTTAGTTTTTAGGTAATATATTTTTAATTAAATTATATAATTATAAGAGAACAAATAAAATTACAATTATCATTGCTATGCAATATAACAAATATAATATATAACAAAAATAATTAAACTTAAACTGTAAGCTAATATATATATATATATATATATATATATATATATATATATATATATATATATATATATATATATATATATATATATATATATATATATATATATATATATCAGAAATATAACATAATTAATTTTGAATAAGTACTAATTATATTAAAATTATATCTGAATTATTTTTTTTGTAATTAAATAATATTTTATACTATTTTAGAAATATTTCATTAAAAATAATTATAATTAAAAAATTATAGTTATTCATATATTTCTAGTGACATTTTTATTATTAAAATTACAAATAACATAGGTGAAGAGAGTAATAGATATGAACACCTGAGAAAAAAACTTTTCCTTTTTTTATCAACCTTTAATATTATTTTAAGCATATTTGCCACCACCCCGGGGGAAAGGCCCTTTGTAAGGAGCTTTCATGAAAAAAAAAAATTATAGAATTTGAAAAAATTATTTTCAGTGGAATACTATGTAAAATTGAAATCTAAATATTTACTAATTATTTCTAAGAGTAGGAGAAGGGAGTATATACATACTTTGACCTTCTATTAGAACACTATGCCCTTCAATTAGAAACTGTCAACCGTGGTACGGTGATATTCATGCCCGGTGAATATGCCGTCTAAAGACGCTGAAGATCATAATGTTTATAAAATCAAAACTAAATTACCATGACAGTGTATTTTATAATTCATTATCATCTTCAAAACTGTCAAAAATCTATCAATAGCTCAACCAATTTTTTTTAAATATATAATGATGCAATGAACCAAATATGAATATTTATATATACAGTATATTTTTAATCGTTGTAGATCCAATCCATGATGTTACTCCAAATTTTATTCTACTTCAATAAAAATTTATAACAAATTCTGTTGAACTAAACTTTATTCAACAATGCAGTTTCAGTATTGCAAGTGATAATGTGAAAGGTGCTAAATAACAATAGAAAATCTCTTCAACTATTTCACCTGTCTTTCTCTCTGTCTCAATACTTAAGTACGCAAATCTTTAAGAGAGAGAGAGAGAGAGAGAGAGAGAGAGAGAGAGAGAGAGAGAGAGAGAGAGAGAGAGAGAGACAGAGACAGATAAAGAGATAGAGATAGAGAGACAGCAGAGAAAGAGATAGAGACAGAGAGACAGAGACAGAGAGAGAGAGACAAAGACAGAGACAGAGACAGACACAGAGAGAGACAGAAAGACAGACAGACAGACAGAGAGAGGGAGGGTGAGAAACTGCTGGAACACCTATTCTGAGGATATTGAGCGTCTGTCATATGAAAAGCTAATTATTCAGGAAATATTTTTCCAACTAATATTCTTATTGGTTATTTAAACATAGACATAGTATATACAATATATAATATATATATATATATATATATATATATATATATATATAATATATATATATATATATATATATATATATATATATATATATATATATATATATATATATATATACAAAAGAACTCTAATGAGGCCTCTTTACCCCTTTCTTTTAATTCTTTCTGTTTAAGACTGCGCAATTTTCGCATTAAATTACGATCTCCTTTATGAAGTAACCTATAGTCTCAACCTTTGGCATTATGAATGAATAATAATAATAATAATAATAATAATAATAATAATAATAATAAAACGAATCTACGTATCATTCATAATAATAATAATAATAATAATAATAATAATAATAATAATAATAATAATAATAATAATAATAATAATAATAATAATAATAATAATAATAATAATAATATAATAATAATAATAATAATAATAATAATAATAATAATAATAATAATAATAATAATAATAATAATAATAATAATAATAAAACGACTCTACGAATCATTCAATCATTCAAAGTAGAACTTTTATCACAATTTTTTATTTTTTATTTTTTTGCAGTCTGGCACCATAATGAACTATACAGTTTTGGAGAGTAGTTCCCGTTGTAGTGACGATAGTATAAGGAGAGTGGCACAACAATTCAACGTACAGAATTGATTGGAAAGAGTTTGTGAGAACAAGAGAGTTGTTTTTGTTGAAAGGTTCTAGACTCCACCTTCGTAACTGACAACGATTATAAGGAAAAAGAATATTGTTGGATATATATATATATATATATATATATATAATATATATATATATATATATATATATATATATATATATATATATATATATATATATATATATATATATATATATATATATATATATATATATATTATTATATATATATTATATATATTTTATTTATATACGTGTTTGGGAAAAATATAAAAGTTATAAAATAATTTATATTTAATTAATTATATAATAATTATACAAATATTTCTAATTATGGTGTCAGTTTAAAAATTTTAAATAACAGTTTTTCTAATAAATGGATGGATGGATGGATGAGTAGATGGATGGATAGATGGATAAATGGATGAATGGATGGATGGATAAATATATGGATGGATGAATAAATGGATGAATGGATGGATGGATGAATATATGGATGGATGAATATATGGATGGATGAATAAATGGATGGATGAATGGATGGATAAGTGGATGAATGGATGAATGAATGAATGGAGGAGTGAAAGTTTAATTAAATTGAATAACCATTAAGAATTTTATTCAGATTGTCGAAATACAAGAACTACAATTAGGTGTGTCAATCGACAGTATTTCAACGGTATGATGTGTTTTTGCTAAACCATAAATCTGTGGTCACAGGGAATAAGTTGTTAAATATAAATCGCAATTTTTCAGGGCAGCAATTTTTTACCTTTGTAAGAGTTAAGTATGAAATCGCAACTTTTCAGGGCAGCACTTTTTTACCTTTTACTATTCCTGTAAACCCGGTTTTTGAAAAAAAAATAAAGTAGTAATAGAAAGTATTACAGTAAAAGCATTGGAGCCCTGAGTTACCGACTTCTTCACAGTGGGCACAGGGCTCTTGGGAGATGATCAGAGTGCCCTTAACTCATTTTGCCCATTTTTCGATTTAACAACATTTTCCTGTGATCACATATATATGATCACTATCAACCCTTTTTGGCCTAAAAAGAAAACCCCTCCCAATTTCCTTATTAATCTTTTGAAACATTATTAGAACCATAGTTAAAATATTTTTGAGTGCATAGCATTGATTTACCCATTTTTACCCAGCATATAAGCAAAAAGACTAAAGTCTATTTATATAGATCACATAAGAAAGAAATAAAAACTTTAAAAATGCTGGAAGTACTTACGATAATAGTTTTATTAAATCTTACCTCTTTTCTATTAGGCTTAGGTTTGGTTATATTAGATGTTTTATTTAAAAATTACACTCCAAACATTTAATACAAACTTGGGAGTTTTATTAAAACTCTGAATGTAACAGCAATTATTTCGAGTATATATATATATATAATATATATATAATATATATATATATATATATATATATATATATATATATATATATATATATATATATATATATATATATATATATTATAATTTAGGTTTTATTCTGAAATTTTCATAAAATTTCCATTCCTATATTATATTTAGTATGTAAAATATTTTTGGGGAATTAGTAGAAATGCGTGTATATATACGTATGTTTATATGTGTACCAGTATCTTTTACTACAAATGTTCTTTAAATAAACTATATTGTAAGAAAGAAGTACAAAGATTTTTACCAAAGTTTTTTAAATATGAAAAAAATAATTCGTTTGAAAGGTTCAGTTCTTAATATTCAAATATATCAAATAACTTTGAACCTTTTTTAGGCCTTTTTCTCATTTATTGTGGGTTCCCTTCTTAGTATTCTAGCTACCTTTTTACCTGTGACAACTTCTTAGTATTCTGGCAACCTGTTACCCGTGTCAAAATTTCAGATAAGCAGAGATTCCTTTCCAAGAAATATATAAACTAAAAATTGATATATATATATATATATATATATATATATATATATATATATATATATATATATATATATATATATATATATATATATATATATATATATATATATATATATATATATATTATATATATATATATTATATTTATAATTTATACAATATAATAATATATAATAATATAAAATAAATATTATAATTATTTTTAAATACAAGTACAAATAATTATAAATTAAAATTAATAATAATTATAATATATATATATATATATATATATATATATATATATATATATATATATATTATATATATATATATATATATATATATATATATATAATTAGATTTATAATATATATATAAATATATATATATATATATATTCACTGAAATAAAATTTAATTTTTACATTATCATTTACTTACATAAAATAAAACTTTTAAAAAAAAAATTTTTTTAACTTTTGTTAAAAAATTTTTTATCGTTTTTTTTTTAAAATTAATATTTTAAAAAAATAATAATATATATAATATATATATATATATATATATATATATATATATATATATATATATATATATATATTATATATATATATATATATATATTATATATATATATATATATATATATATAATATATAATTTAAAAATCCCTATTTATAAGCAAAATTGTAAGTTTAAAAACCTTTTGCTTTTTTTTTTTTTTTTTTTTTTTTTTAAAGCCTCTCCCCTTCTTTCCTTCAAGATAACCAAGAATGTTTATATATTAATCCTTATCACTTAAACCCTCGTAGCCTTTACCCATTTCCTCGTAAGCCTTACGGACAAGAGATATTTGTCGCTTCGTTTCCGATAATGATAACAAAAAAATTTCTTTTGTATACTTGACTCTCATACTCCATTGATTTTTCACTCACTAACACTGACAAATCTTTATCTAAGTTTATAAAATCAGGTTTCTGGAGGCTGTTCTTTTAAATTTTTTTGTTATTTATTTATTTATTTATTTATTTATTTTATTTTTTTTTGTTTGTGTGTTTTTGTTTAACCAGCCTATCAGTACCTCACTAGCTAATAAATTCACTTCAAATTCAAGAAACATTTACAAGAAATATAATCTTAGTAGTTATATATAAAAAATGATAAGGGTCTCCTTAATAATTAAAAAATAAATAAATAATTAATTAATTAATAAATAAATAAGTAAAGAAGAAGAATTGAAATTAACTTCCAAAAGGTTTTATTATTAAAAAATTTATTAATATTAAAAAGCTCCTTAACTTATGTTTAATTTCTATATCTAATATCTATATCTATATATATATATATATATATATATATATATATATATATATATATATATATATATATATATATATATATATATATATATATATATATATATATATATATATATATATATGTATATTTAATAGCTTGTATCTTTTTCCCTATGTCTTAAATTGTTTTATTTCATTTTTAAAAATCGTTATATTTAGTTGCATTTAGCTACATTTTTGCATATAAAGTAGCTAAATATAACTGCTCGATAATGAGAATGTGAACAAAAATGGAATTTGTTTTTTAAATTTGAGTAGCAAGAAAACTTTTTGGTCAGCGTATTTTTATTTTAACTTTAACTTTAATATCAATTTGTTTTTATTTTTAATTAGTTTATTTTAAATATATATATATATATATATATATATATATATATATATATATATATATATATATATATATATATATATATATATATATATATATATATATATATATATATATATATATATATATAAATAAAATTCATTTTCTTTCTCTTTCTTAAACTCCGAACAAATTTCACACAAGAAAAGTTGCTAAAGTACGGAGGGTCTGAAAAGTACCAAATAATATCTCAAATCATTTACACCAAATTCATCAACTGAACAGTAAAGGAAATATTATATTTTAACCTACAAATCAGTTACATTGATATTTACCTGTGTAAAAGTCTCAGTTTTGGAATTTTTTAGGTTTGTGGGGTACATGACATATTTTTAGAATTGTGAGGTACATGACATATTTTTAGACCATTCATTTATATAACTGAAAATAATATATATTTTCGTAGGAAGGAAAGGTCGGAGATTTAAGAGGTCTAAACTTATATTAAAAAAATTTCATAAACTATTTCTTTACACGAAAAATTTTAGCATTAAAGATCAAATTACTATAAAACTCCTCACTCTAACTCCTTTCTCCAACTGCTAATTTATTCTCTTTCTAACTCTTCCCCATCGTAAATATATTTTCCTTCTAACCCTCAATCATTCTAAATTTATTCTCCTTCTAACTCTTCCACATCTTAAATTTATTCTCACCCTAAGTCTCCTCCATTCTAAATATATTCTCATTCTAACCCCATCACCCTACCGCATATTTATTCTACCTGAAACCCTTCCTCATCATAAATGTATTCTCCCTTTACCCCATTTATTAAATACGCCTAATTAATTATATTTAATTTCGCAACGATTATTTTTTTTTATTTAGAAAAAAATCAATGTTATAAAATAAATAAACAACAAATATTTTGAATACTGCTTGGGGTTAAAAAAAAAAAAATGAAACTTTCTATCCATAAAGCTTTTGTGACAGGTCTAGAAAACCGATCGTAATAATTTATTTATCTCAAATAAACTCTCAATCAAACAATTAATTTTTTTATCCGATAGCAAAACAATTCTAACAATCTTTGAAAAAATTGAAAAGAACCTGGGAAAACTGGTTAAACGGAAACTAGTTAAAATGAACTGCTTAAACTGAAACCAGATAAACTGAACTGGTTAAATTGAAACTAGTTATACTGGTGAAAATGGAGGAATTTAAAATTCTCGACAAACGTCAACAAACTTTTACACAAACTCAAACGTGAAAGAAAATACTTAAGGTAACTTGTTTTCAAGGATGATATACTGAACAGGTTAATGCTTACCGATATTTTTTTTCCTATGTAATTTATATGCGGCTTTTTCACTAATAATAATAATAATAATAATAATAATAATAATAATAATAATAATAATAATAATAAGAAGAAGAAGAAGAAGAAGAAGAAGAAGAAGAAGAAGAAGAAGAAGAAGAAGAAGAAGAAGAAGAAGAAGAAGAAGAAGAAGAAGAAGAATAGATGAATGATGATGATGATGATGATGATGATGATGATGATGATGATGATGATGATGATGATGATGATGATGATGATGATGATGATGATGATGATATGAATAATAATAATAATAATAATAATAATAATAATAATAATAATAATAACAATTAATCTTCATTTCATGACTTCTAAATTTTAGGATATTTTCCAAAACTTTTCTGACTTTCAAAACTTTAATAAAAGTCACTAAGTCTTCAAAGTAATGTATGATAATTGCCACTCAAGAATAGTAATACAATTATAAGTTAGTAGTAGTAGTAGTAGTAGTAGTAGTAGTGGTAGTAGTAGTAAACAGTGAAATACGTAAGTAGAAAACCAGTAGAAATAGTTTAGCGTTTAATATATATATATATATATATATATATATATATATATATATATATATATATAATATATATATATATATATATATATATATATATATATATATATATATATATAATATATATATATATTATATATATTCGAATTTTCGTATTAATTTGTAAAATCTCCAAATAGTGCAAAGTGAGCAAATTTTTATCCCAATTTAATTAAATTTTTTGTAGTAAAAACAGTTTGCAAGACTGTCCGAACGTTCAAACCAACATTATTTATACTGTATGTAAAGCATTTCATATGATATATATATATATATATATATATATATATATATATATATATATATATATATATATATATATATATATATATATATATATATATATATATATATATATATATATATATATATATGAAGCAATCATGGTTAATGATTAATTCATTAATAAGAAATCTATTTATAAAGAGATCATTGACTCTTTCAATTCCCCGTCCACACCACCCCCATACCCGTCCCATCTTCTTCCAGAAATAAAATTAATAATTAAATCAAGTATTTGTGAAGGAACGCTTTATTACCATTATCTCGTTAATGGTAATAACATTATAGGCTGGTTTTACAGGAAGTGTTTTTCGCATCGTAGAATGAGAATGCTATTAGAATCATTATTCTGAAGTAACCCACTCACTCCCCTCTTCTCTCTTTATCTATCTATCTATAAATATCTATCTCTATACGAATCTATTTATCTATCTTTATCTCTATCTATCTATATCTCTATCCATCTATCACTCCAAGCATCAAAACAAAACTATATATAAAAAATAATCAATCATTTTAGAAAAAAAATAATTGTTGAAAGCGAGATATGTATTATCTTCAATTTAGTATGAAAAATATTTGAATTATTTTCAAAATAAAATTTTTAAATGTCCTTATTAAATTTATAGACATTTTTTAATAATAAATTTTATTTTAAAATAATTTAATATATTTAGTGTTTTAGAAATTTTTTTATTCAAAGTTGAACTCCTTGGAAAAATGAATATAAGATTTAAAGTTATTAAGCAATAAACTATTATTAATAGATAATAATAATAATAATAATTAATAATAATAATAATAATAATAATAATAATAATAATAATAATAATAATAATAATAATAATAATAAAATAATAATAATAATAATATTCTGTAGAACTTCCATTTCTGACTGTATATCCTTTTCCATTTACCACACCATTCTTGCCTGCATGGAAATAGCACACACAACTTGCATACACCCACAAACATACATACTTCATAAGTAAAATAATTGTCACACCAATTTTTCCATTTTCTTTTCCTCATATCACTTCAGTAATTCAATAAAAAAAAAATACAACAGGAATTACATCGCTAAGCAATTATATTTTATACATATTTAATCCTATCTAATCTTTACAAAAACTACGTCATCCCGGCAATCCAAGATATTTTATATTCATTACTAATTTTAAAAAAAAATAAAATTACAATATAATAAAACAGTTAACTTCACCTAATATTCTTAAAACAGATAACTGGGGTTGACATCCCAATACCCGGATATCCCCTCTCACTTTCTATTATCATCCCCTATACTTACCTCTCACAGTAATTCTCAGTCATCCCTAAATTTAATTCATCTACCCCCTCCCCCGCCCCCCCACGCCATCTTCTTTCTGTGTCCTCAATTCTTCATTGATCTAAAAACTGATTTTATATGATCAGTTTTTTTTTAAAAATCTTATTATCGATAATATAAAAATAATTTTACGAGTTATTTGATCATTTTTCCTTAATATAATTATCACTTTGTTAACGAACAATTAACACATAATTAATATTAAAAACTTGTTTAATAATAATAATAATAATAATAATAATAATAATAATAATAATAATAATAATAATAATAATAATAGAAAAGAAAAAGAACAAGATAAATAACTTTTATTATTATTATTATTATTATTATTATTATTATTATTATTATTATTATGAAATCAAAGAAATATTGGATATATACATCCGTTTAACTCCCTTTTCACTTTTTCTTTCCTGCAAAGGCAATTATCAAGAGACGTGGCTGGGAACACCTCCCCTAATCGGGTTGTTGTGTCCCGATGAATGACGAAGCCGGAAGAAGGGGTTTCGGGACACTAACCTTAAGGGTTAATTTGTTTATTTGCTGATTCCTTTCACCAATATATATATATATATATATATATATATATATATATATATATATATATATATATATATATATATATATATATATATATATATATATATATATAATATATATATATATATATATATATATATATATATTGCACTGACCCCAATGTAAGTATAGGTATATTTTCCGATACTCAAATTTTTTTCCTCTTTTTAAACTTATATTTGCAGAAGTTTCATCAACTTCTGAGCCTTCTTCTGATATTCTAATCATCCTTAATAGATAAGGAATTTCTCTGCACCTGAGTTTTGATAAAAAGATAAACAGCTCCCCTTGGGAAGTTTAAAAACTTTTAGAATTTTTAGAGATATATTGACAACTTACTATTATTCTGAATATATATATATATATATATATATATATATATATATATATATATATATATATATATATATATATATATATATATATATATATATATATATATATATATATATATATATTTAAGCATAGCACTAAATCAAGCATTTCTATAAGCAGTGATGAGCAGCAACGCGTTACATGTAACTACTTAAATAGTTGGAAATAACGCGTACTACCTTTGAAACGCGTATCGATAACAGTAACACTCATGCATTAAAAAAAATATTAGAATAATGTTACATGACATTTTTTAGCCAAAATAATAATAATAATAATAATAATAATAATAATAATAATAATAATAATAATAATAATAATAATAATAATAATAATAATTTTTATGAAATTGAATGATACTTTCCTGATTCTGTAAGCAAATATTACATGTCTGTTCTTATTAGTGATGTTGAAGTTGTAATTTTAAAACTGAAACTGAAATGTGTTGGTGATAAAAAAAAAAACACCTACACCAAAGCAACAACAAATGTACAATATCCAATATTGTATTTAAATGAAATACATATGATACTTTTTAAGATAAAATAAGAAAAAATAATGTGAAAAAAAATCATTATACAGAAGTAAATAAAGAAGCTATTAATAATGTGAAAGAAAATCTAAAAATTGTGGATTACCGAAAATATTAAAAATTAAATTAAAAATAATGAAAGGAAATAAAGATAATAATAAAATAAATTAAAATCATATTGAGAATGACTTAAAGAATATAATAATAAAAA
>SEYY01019512.1:147500-155000 GCA_009176605.1 Armadillidium nasatum
CCACTCTGTTCAACAATCTCCCAGATGACATAAAAAATGAAAGATCAATAAAATCATATGCGCGAAAAATCAAAAAAAGGTACTTAAATTCGTATTGATCCATTATTATTATGGTTATTATCATCATTTTTATTATTATTATTATTATTATTATTATTATTATTATTATTATTATTATTATTATTATTATTATTATCATTACTTTATTATTATTATTATTATTACTATATTTAGTAATATTAAATTGTTATTATTATATTATTACTATTATTATTACTACTATTATTATTGTCATTATTATTAATTATTATATTTTTATTTATTATTATTATTTTACTATTATTATCATTATTGTTATTAATACTTAATTATTAGTTTTATTATTATTATTATTATATTATTAATATTATTATATTATTATTATTATTATTATTATTATTATTATTATTATTATTATCAACATTATTACATTACCTGCTATTATTTTAACCATTGATATTTTTATTAATAAGATTATTATCTCTATTCTTAATATTATTACATCAGATAATCTATAGCATTCAAGAATATTAATTCCAATACGGAAATCATCAATACGATTATTATTATTACTAGGTAAAATGGGTGCAGCAACTGTCTTATCATTCTTATTGTCTTTATTATTATTGAAAATTTTATTGAAAATATTATATTACAACTTATTATTATTATTTAAAATTTTATTGACAATATTATATTACAACCTATTTTATTACTACTATTATCATATCTATTATTATCACTATTTTTATCACTGGTGTATAATAGAAATTGTTATCAATATAGTTGCCACTATTATTATGATTTTTATTTTTATTATTATTATATATTATTATTATTATTATTATTATTATTATTATTATTATTTATTGTTATTATTATTATTATTATTATTATCATTATTATTATTTTATTACTATTATTAGTACTATTACTGTTATTATAATACTTGAAATAAATATCATCATTACTATTATTACTACTAGAATTATTGTAGCAAACTTCATATTTAAAAAATTTGTTACTGTTGCTTGCATGATCAATATATCTAGAATTTCATTACTCTAGAAGTAACCTATCCTAACATGTAATTATCAAATTTATATGTATTAAACTTTGGGGCTCAAAGGAAACGGCAGAGTTTTCCCCTAGCAGCCCCTTTTCAGAGAACTGGACTTTGATATTATAATTATTATTATTATTATTATTGTTACCTATTGTATTTATTATTGTATTTAACAGTATAGGACCTATTGTATGTAATAGCTCAAACTTTTATTTGTACTTTTTTCTGAATAAACTGTTCGAATTGGAATTGGAATTATTATTATTATTATTATTATTATTATTATTTAATATTAGTAGTATTAGACGTAATTGTAGTAGTAGTTCACATTTCTTACTAGCACTAAAAAGAAAATTAGTACTTAGAAAACTATTTGATATAAACCCTAAAAGTAGGTATAATTTTAGTTTTATAACATTAAAAACCAATTATACTTAATAAAATACAAAATCAATGTCACTTTCTCAAAATCTGAAATATCAAAAATAAAAACTAATAATTTTTCCCATATTTTCGTGAGCAATATTCATAAATACACAATAACAAATTAACACTTTATAAGTTTGTAGGAGGGAGCACGCAAATGGCAATAAATCTTGAGCCTTGTTGATTAATTAATTGCCAAAAACCGTAAATTTCAGGATTATTCTAGTTTTTAAGAGAGGTAATGATGAATCAAATCTCATTAATTTAAATTGCGTGTATTAAGTGTTTTAGTGTTTTACGTGTATTTGGTTACGTAATTTTCATCATAAATTAATACTCATTATTTATGAAAGAATTAATTTTTTTTTTATTTATAAAGGGATCAATTATTTTTTTAGTTAATGGAAATATTGAATTACTAATAATTAATTGATAAAATTATTTATTATTCTGTTGCTATAGAAACCATTATAAATTAAGACATAAAAAAATTCAAAGTATTACAAATAAAACTGATAATTTTTTCATTTAATTTATTTAATACAATTACAAAAATATGTGAAATAATTTAAAAAATAGTAATATTTGTACAAAACTATAATATAATTATAAAATAATGATAAAAATATGTGGAAATAATTAAAAAATTGAAATATTTGTAAATCAATACATTATATAATTAAATAAATTATAAATATATATATATATATATAATATTATACTATTAAAAATCTTGAATTACAATTAAGAAATTAATTTAATTAAACAGGTAGTAATAAATTAGGACTTTTATTAATTGATATAATTATATTATACAGAATAAGTTTTCAATCATCCTAATTGTTGAAATTATGGTAAATTATAATTATTTTTCACTTAATTCATAATTAATTATTGATTAATTAATTATATTTAAAATCATTAATTTTGAAGTAAAGGAAATTAAGGAGTTCATAATCTAGAAATAATTAATTAATAATTAAGTAATATTAATTAATTAATTATAACTTTATTAAACAAATCAAAGATTTATAAATAATTGAAATATATATATATATATATATATATATATATATATATATATATATATATATATATATATATATATATATATATATATATATATATATATATATATATATATATATATATATATATATATATATATATATATATATATACTGTTTCACGACTGCTGGAGACTTCGTTCGATCATATGGCAATATCTTGGATCATGGGTTATATTTGGCTTATATCTTTATATAAAAAAATAAATAAATAAATAAATAAATAAATAAAAATATAAAAATATAAATAAGTAAAATATAAATAACTTATTTTACAATATATATAAATAAAATTATATAATATATAATCTTACAATAAAAGATAAAATAATTTATATTGTAACCAGGATTGAAGAGGAGAAATCAGTCGTAGCGGCAAAGGTTTTGAGTCAAGTACAAACTGGAGCTTAAAAATATTTTTGGGTAGAGAGGAAGCCGAAGTAAAATTTAAAAAAAAAATTAATATAAATAGATTTTAAAATTATAAAGTCAGACCCAATGATGGAATCAGAACAGGTAAAAAATATTACCGACTCCTAAGTCCTACTTATAACCAATAAACCAGAATTACCAAAAAATTAACCATTAAATGTAGGTCCTATGAAGATCAAATTTCAACCTACTTATTGCTGTTTATAAGGCCTATTTTTTAGCTCTTATATGAGGGGTTTCCAACTTTTTTTTTATGTAATATTCCTAAATTAACTATTTATTCGTAGGTTAGTTAAACTAATTGCGAACCCCCTCAAAGCTTCTGTGGTCCCGTGTGGGTCCATGTAGACCCCGGTTTGGAAACGCTGGCTTATATAATGTGGTCTCTACCGTGGCACACTGGTAGGACCCCTCAAAGCTTCTACGGTCCCGTGGGGGTTCATGTGAACTCCAGTTGTGAGACACTGGCTTTTATAATGTGGTCTCTACCGTGGCATATCGGTAGGACCCCTAAAAGCTTCTGTGGTCCCTTGGGTTTCCATGTGGACCCCAGTTGGGAAACGCTGGCTTTTATAATGTGGTTCCCTACCGTGGCATAGTTGGTAGGGTGATTGACACTCATGTTTGAAGGCGCTGGTTCGATCCTTCAAGTGGACCATAGGAAGAAACTTCCTAGAAAAATTTCCCTCCTCGAATAGGGTGTGAACTTTTATTTGCAAAAATAAATAAATAAATAAAATAAAAACAAATTATAAAATAAAATAAAAAATATAATATACTATGTAAAATAGCAGAAGATAATTGAAAGAAATAAGAAAGGAGACACTGAAATGAGGAAAAAAAATAATTTTGAAAGAAATATTTCTTCCTGAAACTCTGAATAAAATTATTTATTTGGATAAAGAAGGAAGAAAGGAAGGATAAAGCAAGGAAGACCAGATTTCAAAGATTATATAAAGAAAGAGTCTCCTAAATGTATAAAGTTAACTAATATATACTTCTACCAAAACTTATATTATTGTATATTAAATAAAGATATAAATAATTAAAATGTTACAGAAGTTTGTAGAGGAAGCATAAAATACTGAATGCAATTTTATTTATTGAATATATTAATAAAGAAATCTAAAATATGAGTTTGTAATCTTAAGCATTTCTAATCACACACACACACACATACACACGTACACACATACATTCATCCACACACCCACACAATAAAAAATTAAGGAATTGTAAATTTGATCACCGAAGTCCGCATTCTCAAGCAAAATATTATCAAGGAGAAATTTTATGCAACATGGACAATACGAAAGTTTATATTGTTCATATTCTCTCACACAACATTATTAATACTTAAATTACTAACTTAACGTTAGTTTTGAAATAACTGCTCAGTGATTTCTTTTTAAATATAAAAAATAAATAAATAAATAAATAAATATGTATCAACCATTTCATATTTCTGTTTATCTATTTCTAACTATTCCAGATATCGTAATTACATTTTATGCGAGTAAATTGTTTCCTATTCAAATGCTAAATTTTACTTACTTCCTCTTTTTCCTTTTACAGTTTTAATAGTCCGTTAATTAAAGAGCATGAATGCATACAGTAATATTATTTTAATTATACACTATTATATTGCTTCACGACTGCTGGAGACGTCGTTCGATCATGTGGCAATATTTGGAACATGGTCTGAATTTGGCTTATATGGTTAAATGAAAAGTAAATAAAATCATAAATAGATTAAAATTAATATTAAATAATTAATAATTGATTTAATATAATAAAATATAAAATAAAAAATATATATAATATATATATATATATATATATATATATATATATATATATATATATATATATATATATATATATATATATATATATATATATATATATATATATATATATATATATATATATATATATATATATATATATATATATATATATATATATATATATATATATATATATATATATATATATATATATATATATATATATATATATATATATATATATATATATATATATATATATATATATATATATATATATAATCATATTCTAAACTAAAAAAAAAAATTATAGTTATAGCATGTAATAAAATTATTTTATAATGTTATTACTCACTATCAAAAGAGTAATACAGCAATAATTACATTAGACAGGAAAAATACTGTTTTATGGTTGGAATATTACACTTTAATTTAGCATCTGTTCTCTATATACAAACTTTGATTACGCTAGCGTCAGCAGATTTATAACTACATATTAAATAAATATTACTTTCGTGATCAAAGTGTATTTTAATATTGATCTATATAAAAGTTATATTACTATTCTTCATAGTAATCTTCTATCTTAATTGTATTTTTGAGGGTTGACTGATGTAGAAATGAGAGTTCAAATGTATTTAAACCAGGTTTAATCTTGTATTAAAAATATAAATAATTTTCTTCATTTATAACAAAACCCCAAAAATTAAGTTAATATTTAGTAAATAATTAAACAAAACTCTCTCTCTCTCTCTCTCTCTCTCTCTCTCTCTCTATATATATATATATATATATATATATATATATATATATATATATATATATATATATATATATATATATATATATATATATATAATATATATATATATATATATATATATATATATATATATATATATATAATATATATAATTATATATATATATATATATATATATATATATATATATATATATATATATATATATATATATATATGTATATTAAAAAAATAATTATATTTAAAAAATTTAAACCGAGAAAAAAAAAACCCACTCAATGGATTCATCTAGAAATAATAATAATAATAATAATAATAATAATAATAATAATAATAATAATAATATATATATATAATATATATATATATATATATATATATATATATATATATATATATATATATATATATATATATATATATATATATATATATGCCTCTATGTCAAGAAATGCATACTTAGAAATTTATAAATAAATGTCGATTTATTATATGACAATAATATTTTATATACTGTATTACTAAAATTGGAAGAGACTATCACACAAAATAATAATTAAAATCTGAATTAAGTGGAAGTGGAATTAGAGAATATATTATATAGAAGCAGCTTAAAAAAATATTTGATCCCACGGAACCTAGTTTCGAGAGTACTCGTATTATATTTAGATAAAATTGAAACATTTTTATAAAAAGCTTACGATTGCATTTAGAAGAAAATAAGATCAGTCTTTTCTCGATTGTATTATAATGAAAATAAGATCAGTCTTTATTTAACTTTAGCATTTGAACCATTTTATTTATTTTATTTTATTTTTTATTGTTAACTTATCTGCAAAAGACTATCGTATTTTACTTTTTCTCGTTACAAATTTAGTAATATATTTTTATATATATATATATATATATATATATATATATATATATATATATATATATATATATATATATATATATATATATATATATATATATATATATATATATATATATATATATATATATATATATATATATATATATATATATATATATATATTGCGTGTATGTGTGTGTACCCTCCATACAAAGACAATAATTTAAAAGATATTTAAAAAATCAATACGGCGACGCATAAAGAGAATACAAAATACCACAAAACTCGTAAATCACTTTTAAAAAACTCTTCAAAAATGTTATTGCTATATTAAAAAAATAATAATAATAATAAAAAAAAAAATAAGGACAATTTTCTTGCTAAAAATCTTTCCTAATTGTCGCAACCAAGGACAACAACAACAACAACAAAAGCAACAACAACTAAAATATATATTCTGCGAACTCATTGTTTACCTTTTGCTTCTGCAAACATTGCATTTATTTCTTTGTAATCCGTACTCATAATATGCTTATGTGCTTTATATCTCTATATTTTTCTTTAAGTACCTTTACATTTTATTCTATCTATTTATTTTTATATTTCTACTCGTATATACTCTATATATTTATTTATATATTCCTAACAATCTCTTGCTCGTTTTCTACGTCTCTTTCTCTACATCTATCTAACTATCTATCACTCTTTCTCTATATCTATTTATTTATCTATCTATCTATCTATCTATCTATCTATCTATCTATCTATCTATATATATATATAATATATATATATATATATATATATATATATATATATATATATATATATATATATATATATATATATATCAGTGGTACTGTACATCAACCAATCATATAATACCTCAACCAATCTTATAATACATCAACCTTATAATTCTTTCATTAATCATTCTCTTTTTCTATTTATGTGTCTCTTTTACTATTTATATCTTTATCTATCTACTCACCTATTGTTTCTACCTGTTTATTTATTTATCTACTATTTATTCTCTCTAACTGTTAGTATATTTTTCTACT
>SEYY01019512.1:162500-167500 GCA_009176605.1 Armadillidium nasatum
GTATGTTCAAATTCCCAAAAGATGTTTGTTATCTTCGTTTGGCGATGGGAAACGTGTTGAGCAAATTGCAAGAAATGTGAGTTACAGGAACAACATTGAGAGAGAGAGAGAAATTGGGATGAAAATTAATGAGAAAAAGAGAAGGAAAAGCTAAGCAAGTGAAAATAATACTAATAATAATAATAATAATAATAATAATAATAATAATAATAATATTGATAATAATAATAATAATAAAATATAATAATAATAATAATAATAATAATAATAATTATAAGCTACTATGTCGTTACTAGAAAGGAATAATTCCAAAAAGTTTTTCAAAGTTTAAAACACAAAAATATCATACCAAACCTAATCTGACGTAAGCGTAATACATAGACTTAATAGAGTCTAATATATTGATTTAGATGGAACTTTTTAACGTTTGACAAACAACAATTTCAAACCAAACCTAACCAAAACCGTCCTAAACCTAAAACATAAATTCCCTATGAAAAGTTTTTCAATGCTTATTAACGTGCAAAAGTTTCAATCCAAATCTAACCAGAGCTAAACCTAAACTTAATAAAGGGAGCTCTTTAAAAGGGTAAATGGTAATTTTTTTCTACCCAATAAAACCTGATTTAGAACTAATGGCGAATTAGTAATCAATAAAATGTTCAAACCTAAGTTAAAGCTAATGAGAATCTGAATTAAAATCCTTATGAACATTTGGTGAACATCAATATTTGTACTTTCTCATTAGTTCACATCTCATGGAAGATTGTCCTTAATAAAGCGTTAAGGATTTTCTCTACAGAGTCCAAATAAAAATAAAGGGACAATTTTGTCAAATATGTCTTGAAAAATTTAATAGGACAAACATGTATCTGAAAGAGCCTCACACACACACACTGTATATTTTGAAATGGAAAGATGTTGTCGGATGGACAATACAATCTCGTTAAAAAAAAAAAAAAAAAAAAGTCGCACAATAATCACTTTTCCTGCTCTTTTATTTTTAACTTACAAAGTTTTGTTGTTGTAAATATCCTTAAAAACCTAAACACCTACTAACTGCTACATTAAAATTTAACACCTCGTACAGACCCTTTTAAATTTTCTATACTACCGGAGGGGAAGTAGCCTAGTTTGACAACCACTGCAATGGATGAGTCTAAATTCGAAGCCTTATGAAGAGGGATTCCGTAAATTTAATTAAATATCAAACAATGAAGTATAGCATTATCCGGAACAGTATTTAACTAGACATTTAAAAAAAAAATTTCAAATTAAAAAAAAAAAAAACTAAAACTAAAACATTTTCAAAAATATAGCATGTCCATATCGCTGCGTAGTTCAATTACCACCATTAAAAAAAAAAAAAAATCTTTTACTATATATCGTGTCACTTGTTTCAAGCATGTGAAAGCATAACCCGTACTATGTATTATTAACCTATTGCGTAGTAGACGTCTTATTGTATAAAGTTAATCAATAAATTCTAACGAAGTCGTAACACTCTACAAATGAAAATATACTTGTCTAAAGCACTGTTAAAGAATAGATACAGAATCTCTTACTATTTTGAACTTCATAATTTATTCAATTAAAAGTTGTGCAAAAAAATCAAAGTTTTTTGCTTTAAGGATAGTTCAGTGGCCCGAGCGTCAATCACGTTGATTCTCAGTGGCAACATAAGGCGGTTCAACCCCCTAATGATGCATTCCTTCATTATCTTTACGTTATATATATATATATATATATATATATATATATATTATATATATATATATATATATATATATATATATATATATATATATATATATATATATATATATATATATATATATATATATATATATATATATATGCTATAACAGCAGAAAATAAGTTGGAAAGTATAGAACAGTTACGGGAAGATAAAGAAAAGTTTCCTCTTCTGGGGTACAACCACCGCATTTTGTGACTGAGAACAACACACACACACGTGTATATATATATATATATATATATATATATATATATATATATATATATATATATATATATATATATATATATATATATATATATATATATATATATATATATATATGAAAGAGAGAGAGAGAGAGAGAGAGAGAGAGAGAGAGAGAGAGAGAGAGAGAGAAATGCGAGACGTTGAGATAAAAATATATTCAATTATTGTTACGGTATCATTATTCCGAATTCCCAAGATTAAAAATAGACCCAAAGCGTCAACGATAGAATTCGGTGACTATTTTTGGACTAATCTTCGCAGATATATTTGGACATAAAGGAGAGAAAATTACGCTATTTTTATTTACTTATTTATTTGTTTATTTGTTGGTTTATTTATCTATTCATTTATTTGTTTGTTTATATCTTTATTTATTTGTTTTTTAACTAATTCATTTATTTAATTACCTATTTATTTATTTACTTTATTTATTTATTTATTTATTTATTTATTTATTTATTATATGTTTTTTATATTTATGTATTTATTAATAGCTATTACATCTTTCTTTAAAAATATTTCTTCCTACACTACAGTCACTTTATTTACAGATAAAATGTCTGCAATACATATCTCATGAAAGACAATACACTACATTAATTATTTCCCCTACACTCGCTACAAACTTGGAACATTCTTCCACCTTCTAATTTATTACAACTTTCACCTAACATTTTCAAATGCACGGAAATGGTGTATCCAATCTCTTAAAAGAGCCAATAATTTGCCCCTTCTTCTGCCAACTATAGTATGTCTTTATATGTATAATGGACTTTTCTTACAAGGGATTTTTATGAATTCTATTTATGCTAATTTAGAATTATTATCCTCATGAAAGAATACTTGTACTTGAGATTCTGCTATAATCTCCCTGAAGAAGGAGAGTTGAAGTAGTTTAAATCTCTCTCTCTCTCTCTCTCATTCATTCATCAGTCTTTAAAATCTATAAATAAAAAAAATAGTGCACATTACTCTATCTTATACATAACAGTCGAATAGTCTTGATTATGAAGGTAAACCATATTAATGATAATAATAATAATAATAATAATAATAATAATAATAATAATTATTATTATTATTATTATTATTATTATTATTATTATTATTATTATTATTATTATTATTATTATTATTATTAAACACCTTAATATTATCTAGGAGAGGTTGCGTGTAAATCTTACGAAATTTACACACAAACATACGTGCATAAACACACTTCACACACACACACAAATGCACCTTAAAAAATTATAAACAAAAATAAAAGATATAATATTATATTGGTAGGTTTTCGATCAAAATTATAAACAAATCAAATTAATCGCAAATAAACTTTCATATATATATATATATATATATATATATATATATATATATATATATATATATATATATATATATATATATATATATATATATATATATATGTGGACCGACCGGGGCCCCGGCCCAAGGAATTTTTACTGACCCGGCTAATAATCAAAGAAAACCGAGGTTTACCTGCCGGGTTAAAATTGCAAATTATACTTATTATGGTGGATTAAATTAAACAAAATATAAGAAAATTAAGATTTTTCTTCTTGTTTTTTCCACATTTCTTTTTATTTTCTGTTCTTTTGACCGCTCCTCTTCTGCTAGTGAATGTTCATCTTTGTGTTTTGATTTTAGATGCCCCCATAAAGATTTGGTTGAAAAATTTTTACTTGTGGCACCCGGAGATCCTCTTCTAATTTTCTGACTGCACATGTTACATTTAAGTATTTCGAGCCTATCTTGAAACATTGTAAAGTACTCCCATACTGCTGAAGCTGATCTTTTAGCCATATTGACTGAGAGTATAAACAAAATAATTTTGAAATAATGTAGCTAAATGATACAAATTTGATACACAGCAATAAAATAACACTGATATGTATAAATACAGGTTATATTGACAATTTTATATGTTACAATTTTTCAAACTTTACCTAAGTAAACCTGTAGAATAACTATTGTGAATCAGAAAAAAAAAATCTAAAATTTTTGTTTTTTCAAACGTTTATTATAGAAAATCTGAAATTTTCTGATTTTTTTTCCTGAAAAATGCATATAATCATTAATTTAAGTGAATGTTGACTACTCTACTCCTTACTTATCATTAAATCTAATTTTCTTAACCTAAAATTTCAGTGCTTTTGACCTCTACAAATTTTATGCAACCCCGGCCTCGGCCCCGGTCTGTCCATATATATATATATATATATATATATATATATATATATATATATATATATATATATATATATATATATATATATATATATATATATATATATATATATATATATATATATATATATATAATATATATATATATTATTATATATAAATTTATTTTTTAAATGCTTGAAAAACGGAAACATAAGTGTTATTCATAACATAAAAAAAAAAAAAAAAAAAACTTTCTTTTCAAGCAATTTTTGTAATATACATTTTTTCCTACTATCAAAAGAATAATATTTCTGTAAATGGAAGAACATGAAATACAGAAAGAAAGAAAAAAAAATTATATATATATATATATATATATATATATATATATATATATATATATATATTATATATATATATATATATATATATATATATATATATATATATATATATATATATATATATATATATGGAGAGAGAGAGAGAGAGAGAGTTCTTACTGATGCAAACTGCAAACGGTTGATTATTTCCTTTGGTAAGTGCCTGATGCTTTTTGATAAGAACTTGTTCTTCTACAATGGCGTAGTTTGATATCAGGTGTAACACGCACACACACACACACACACACACATATTATATATATATATATATATATATATATATATATATATATATATATATATATATATATATATATATATATATATATATATATATATATACAAGGCCGTTATTCTACGCTTTAACCATTTATATTTAAAATGAAAAAAAAAAATTTAAATCAATTTAGAGAGAA
>SEYY01019512.1:177500-180000 GCA_009176605.1 Armadillidium nasatum
GTCTTCCTCTCGGTCTTCTTCTCTCCGATCTCCACTCCCAACATCTCTTCGCCACCCTTTGGTTATCCATTCTTTCCAGGTGACCCAGCAACCTTGGTTGAGCCTTTTCTATCTTATTTATTATAGGGAATATCCCCAACCTTTCTTTAATTTGCTCCTTTTCCAGCATTGTTCTGAGGGGTCTTATTTCAGCAGCTTATATCCTGCTTCTATCTTGACTTTGTGGTTGTCGTCCAATACTCCGCTAAGTACATCAATATCGGTGTCAGAATGGTCTCAAAAATAATACACATCTACCATATTTTCTATTCTCTCTCTGATGTCACTATCGACACCTCCTCTCTCAAATGCACATCCAAGATACTTAATAGATTCAAACTCTTCTATCCTAATTCTATCGATCTGAATGCTTAGTTCTTCTCCTCTCTCTCTCTCTCTCTCTCTCTCTCTCTCTCTCTCTCTCTCTCTCTCTCTCTCTCTCTCTCTCTCTCTCTCTCTCTCTCTCTCTCTTGTTGCATTAAAATCTCTCATCATCAGAAAAACTGTTCACACATACTCTATATATACTTTCTCCAAACTTTCAATAAAAGCATGTTTCTCCTCCTGTCGACAACCTTGCTGCTGTGCATATACTTGAAATAGTCGGAATTTCCTGTTCCCTCATTTCATCATGCATACCATCAGCCTCTCACTGACCAAACGAACATTCTGATTAAAATGTGACAATGTAGGTCCTATTACAATAGCGACTTCCATGTCTACAACCTTCTCCCAACGCCCCTGAATACATTAGGACGTAACCTTCTCCAAGATTTGTACCTCTCTCTTTTCCCACGATTCTCGTCTCAGCAAGACCCTTGACGTTTATCTTCCTCTCCTTCAAAACATTCAAAATCTCCTTCTCTTTATCCCCGTAAGTAGCGATATGTAAGCTATTGTATCTTACTTATTTTTTGAGTAGTCAAGTTCAAGTTCCGTTTTCTGTTAAAGGTTCGTCTTCTTTGAATCTGTCCGTTTTCCAAGGTTTTACCTTGAGAATTGCAAGCAAAGATATTTTATACCCACTGGCTAGCTAGGCCTTCCAAAGAACCCTGCTCCTTTATCGGGGCTTGGGACCGGCATGGGATATTAAATACTTAAATGTTTCCGATGGAGGAATTATATATATATATATTATATATATATATATATATATATATATATATATATATAATATATATATATATATATATATATATATATATATATATATATATATATATATATATATATATATATATATATAAAGTATACAATTTAGGTAACAAGTTTTGTAAGGATGCTTACATATTTGTGTGCATGAAATGTACACTTACACACACACATGTATATACGTGTGAATGTATTATAATGAATGTTTACAGAGAGTTCTTGAATTTGTATTAAAAATGTAGGTCATGAAAGTGATAGTGAACATGATAAACTCACTTACCTAAACACTCTATAAGTAAATGACATTTAAATTACATAACGGTGACAAAAAGGTAATTTATGATGTTTCTACTGACGGTGATGACGTTATTTGTTAAGCAAGCAATTGGTCTTGAAGCCTGATATTTTATTTATTTATATTGTTATTTATTCATTTATATATTTATTTATTTATTTATTTAGATTAAAGGAGAAGGAGGAGAGGAGGAGGAGACAACATTTGTGCTTATTATTGTACAAGAACGTAGGTTTAAGGTGGCTTCTCCCCCATACCCCCCGACCCATGAGTGGTGATAAAAATTAATAAAAAATTACTAAATTATTCAAATATATGTATATAATTAAACTCGTAGTGACTATAGAATCTAGACAATGAATAAATCTGTCAGTAAAAATATACTTCAAAAATGTTTATCTCTAGAGTTGGGTACATATTCCTTTCCAGAAACAATAACATCCCATAAGGTCTATATCAAATTAATTAGGTTGTGATAAACTTTCAAATTTAGAATTTTAATTGATTGGATATCAATCTAGTTTTTCTAAACCTAGATTAGGAAGTCGGATGTTCTGCAACAATTAGTAACTTGCCTTTTCTGAGCACTCGTAACGCTTAGAAATTATATATATATATATATATATATATATATATATATATATATATATATATATATATATATATATATATATATATATATATATATATATATATATATATATATATATATATATATATATATATATATATATATATATATATATATATATATATATATATATATATATATATATATATATATATTATATATATATATATATATATATATATATATATATATATATATATATATATATATATATATATATATATATATATATATATATATATAATAGAGTTAAAATTACTAAACTATTAATCTTAACCATTACTAAACACACACACACACACACACTGCTTCACAGCCTTCATTCTTTCGTCCTTTCCGGTACAAATTTTTTCAGTTCAAAACTTATTATATAAAATTACTTA
>SEYY01019512.1:192500-197500 GCA_009176605.1 Armadillidium nasatum
ATCACCGACAGCATTTTAACAACACAATAGAGATGAAAATAAATCGATGTTAAAAATGAGAGTTTCTCTCCTCGATATTCTATACAAAAAATGGTTTTCCCTATTGGATATTCTGTATATAAAAAATGAGAGGATAGCGATGCTATGAATACGCTCCTCTTTTCATCACAAAAACATTAACGATTATTTGTGTGCAAAGCAAGATGTGAGCACCTTATTGATGTGGAAAGATAGTAGCGTATATATTTATATATATATATATATATATATATATATATATATATATATATATATATATATATATATATATATATATATATATATATATATATATATATATATATATATATATATATATATATTAGTAAGTACGCTTGTGCTTGTGTTTAAAATTAGAATAAGGAACTGGGAATATTTTAAGCCACTATAAATAAGTATTTTTGAAAGAGTTTTTTAAACATATTCCATCTTGATATTGAAGCTAAAAATAAAAACCTTTTTGGAGAAATTAATAATTAAAAATAAAAATGAAATAAAAAAAAAGGCAAATACAGATAGAAATAAGAGATAAAACAACATTCAGAAACAAAAACAAAAAAAAACAATGTAAAAAAAAAAAACTAAAAATAAAATTTTAAACGGAATAAAACGAAACTAATAATAATAATAATAATAATAATAATAATAATAAATAATAATAATAATAATAATAATAATAATAATAATAATAATAATAAATACGTCTAAACAAAGAGAAAACAAAGACGTCGTTGGGGAAAACGCAGTTTTGGGACCAGTTATTTCTTCACAATATTGTTTGCAGTCTCCGATAAAGCAAAATGATAACAATACAACCGAAATAATGGACAGTTATGCCCTTGAATATATATATATATATATATATATATATATATATATATATATATATATATATATATATATATATATATATATATATATATATATATATATATATATATATATATATATTATATATATTATTTGGGATTTCAGAAGCAAATCAGATGTTGAGGGGGGATTCTCTGCGAATACGGAAGTTCCGAATAAATCTAAATATTTTAATGGCCATGCGAACGTCTCATTGGGTCACAATGAGGAAGCATTTAATGACAATAATATATATATATATATATATATATATATATATATATATATATATATATATATATATATATATATATATATATATATATATATATATATATATATATATTATATATATATATATATACCATATTTAATTACGTAAAGATAATCTATATATATATATATATATATATATATATATATATATATATATATATATATATATATATATATATATATATATATATATATATATATATATATATATATATATATATATATATTAATTCGTAAGAATCTGCATTACTAGATATCTCCCAGCCTGAAAGTGATAAAAATGTCACAAAAAAAAATTAAAAAAATAAGTAACAAAAATATTAAAAAAAAAAATTGCCATAATGATGTGACAAAAATATCCCCCCCAAAAAAACTGACAAAAATCTCCTTAAAAGCGACAAAAGTATCCTGAAAAGTGACAAAGATGTCACAATGAAATAATGACAAAGCTGTCACAATGAAAAGTAACAAAAAGATCACAAGGACATAAATGTTACAACCAACATTTTCAGTAATTTTTTATTAAAAAATATTAATGAAAATACTTTTTACTTGAAATATGTTTTAATAGATTGAAAGAGAAGTTGTTAACAAGTACAATGTTCTAAAATAAGGTTCCTCAATCTGTAGTGTGGGGGGGGGGAGCCTGGGAAGGCGTTCAAAACAGTGAAGAAAACAAAAGAAACAAATTTGAGGCTAACTCTATATTCTATCGTGCATATATATATATATATATATATATATATATATATATATATATTATATATATATATATATATATATATATATATATATATATATATATATATATATATATATATATATATATATATATATATATATATATATATATATATATATATAGGAAGTACAAACGTGTGAGAGGGGGTGTGACCTCATACCATAGTGTAAAAAGGAGGCATAGTCCTCAAAAGATTGAGAATCGATCTCTAAAACCTACGGTGACATATTATAAATAATATATTCTATTTTATTTTCAATTTAAGGATTAGGTTTCATAAGAATTTGATCTGGAAGGTAATCAATGTTACTTTTATTTTTTTATTTTATAAATTATCTTCCAATTCCTACGTGTGTTGCTTAACATTACTTATTTTATTGAATTCTTTTTTTTTTCCTTTGTGACAGGCCTAGCAAATCAGAAGTAAGAGAAATAACCTCTCCTTTACAAACAAAAAGGTTTTAAAATATTAAATTAATGATGCTAATTAAATTAGGTTCGAAGTACTGTATTGATTTACAAAAATTATTTTTTTTGTTTTTAGTTTTTTTTAAGAGAAACATTAGCTTAATTAAAAAAAATAATTTTTCTTTCACCATTTTCTAACAATATTAAACAAATTATTTATTTATCAAAATTTTTTTCCTTTGAATATTTTTTAACATGATTAAATTATTAAAATTAATATAATTAATTGAACTATTAAATTATTGTTAAATTATTGCTAATTTAAATTATTTTCATTAAAATTAATAATTACTATTATCTTTGTCATTATTATTACCATCATTTTTTCCCATTATTATCATAATAATTTTTATATTAGTTATTACTTTCATTAATATTATTTTTTTATTATTATTTTTATTTTCAATTTTCAATTTTACCTTTATTTTCATTTTAATGTAATTAATTATAATTATCATTATAATTGTTATTATTATTATTATTATTATTATTATTATTATTATTATTATTATTATTATTATTATTTCTCACATTACCTTTGAATTTAACAATAACCCTATTTGTTTTAAGTAATATATGTCAGCAGGAAACGGAAGAATAAACATGTCGTCGTCATAGAATTATTCAATTATATATATATATATATATATATATATATATATATATATATATATATATATATATATATATATATATATATATATATATATATATATATATATAATAATATATAAAAATATTTTAAAATAATAAATAAAAAAAAATAAAAATAATAATATAATATAATAATAATAATAATAATAATAATAATAATAATAAAAATAATAATAATAATAATAATAATAATAATAATAATAATAATAATAATAATAGTCTAAAGCCCTTAAAAATAAAGCTGAAAGTACATATAAAAAATTGCATTAAATATTTGCCAATAATTCAATAAAGCAATTAAAATATTTTCTTATCTTAAATGTCAAACAGGAAATTATTATTATTATTATTATTATTATTATTATTATTATTATTATTATTATTATTATTAATATTATTATAATTATTTTATTATTATTATTATTATTATTATTATTATTATTATTATTATTATTATTATTTATTATTATTATTATTATTATTATTATTATTATTAATATTATTATAATTATTTTATTATATTATTATTATTAATATTGACTTATTTTTCTCATAATTATTGTTATTATTAACAATAAGAATAACCGCAATGGACTGAAAGGACGAATTCGTCTCCCCAGAAGCCCATATGAATTTAGTATCAAAACAAGTAAAGTACACAATATTTGTATATGTAAATTTATAACTGAAAATAAATAAAGATTATCAAAGATTATTATTAGTAGTAGTAATGTTGTTACTATTTCTAATTTAATTTTACTTTTTGTTTTTATTATCATTGATAATACCATCATTATTATTATTAATTAAAATTTTAATTTTTTTTTTTTTTTTTTTTTTTTTTTTTTTTTTTTTTTTTTTTTTTTTTTTTTTTTTATTATTATTTATTATTATTATTTTATTATCATTATTATTTATTATAATCAAAGCAATCATTAAAAAAAATTAATTTTTATTTTTATATTTATTATTCAATTATTATTATTATTATTATTATTATTATTATTATTATTATTATTATTATTATTATTATTATTATTATTATTATTATTATTATTATTACTTCAATAAAAACGAAATCTATATATGACATTAGGAAAAATTTATAAATAATATTAGTATTAGAAATATTATAACAAAAAATTTAAAAAGTTTTTATGAGCTTAGGAAAAAAAATATTAAATATCAGTGCTTTATTGATATTTTTAAAAATTTTGTTTTTATATATTATTTTTTTTATATACATAATTTTTTTAATTAATTTTTTGGAATCATTTTGTTTTTGAATGACATTTACATAAAGTTGCTTTATTATATGTGAATTTACTACTTTATTTGACAATACTTATATATATATATATATATATATATATATATATATATATATATATATATATATATATATATATATATATATATATATATATATATATATATATATATATATATATATATATATATATAATATATATATTATATTAAAAGGAAAATATCAGTGACAATTTTAAATTTCACATACTTTTTACTTCATTCCTACCCATTAGTCTCCTTTTACAACACGCATTCGTGTTTAAACCTTCTCCTCAGCTAATGATAAGCAAACAATATAACTGGAATACTTTAATTAAATAACAAAAAAAATAATTTTATTACGAGTATTATGTAAATACAAAAATATTTTCCTTATTTAGATATCGTGACCCAAGATTTATTTGTGAGGTCATCATTATAAACAAAATTTTATTATTCAACCACTACTATTACTACTACTACTACTACTATGAATATTTCGGTATAACATAATTTTCGAATCAAATTAATAAATATACTCCATATTGTCATCATTTTTCAATACTTATTATACATTCTTAAAGTTTAAGAACTATTTACAGAACCTGAAGTTATGAAGACAAACTGCAAATATTTACAAAATCAAACTATATATATATATATATATATATATATATATATA
>SEYY01019512.1:222500-242500 GCA_009176605.1 Armadillidium nasatum
CAATTTGGCATTTGACAAACTTGACCAGTTTGCTTTTTGACTTCGAAATAATAAATATAAAAAAAAAGGGAATTTTTTTTTTTTTATAATAGGAATTTTTTCATTTAATTAAGTTACAGGAATAAATAATTTTTAAAAAAAAAATAGATTATTAAACGTTTTTTTTTTAACGTTTCAATAATCTTCTTGAGATACAAAAAAAAAAAAAAAATGGACAGTTTTGGACAGGCATTTTTAACGTCCCCTTTGGCTTCCCGTCTGACGATATATAAAACCCCCTTTTTTTGTTTCAAAAAGTTTCGTCCAACATTTAAGAGTATCGTATATGATATTCCTATGTCAATATATTCTTCATCCTTGTAAACCACTTGTAAAGATTAGTAGATTTAAAGGGACTTAGTTTTGAGAGAGAGAGTCGCTCCATTATAGAACGGACGACGCCTACCCTGTTCATATTAAATATAAACTCTTTTGTACATAGACTTCATGTCAATATTTTAAAAAATTTGTTTCTACAATTCTAGAGTTTAGCGTCAAAACCCATCTACCTCTTGTAGAGATCCACCCGAAGAATGCTTATCAAAAGCACTACCGTAGGAGGAAGAACCGAAAGATGAACTATCATCGTCGTCATCATCATCTTCTATTAAAGAACTATTTAAAAGGCTAATATGGTGTGAATCTATTGAGTCTTCTAAGGAACAAGAGGTTGGTGTTGAGCAAGTATCATCCTGTAACCAAGGGTGCTGCAATACTTCTTCAATAGTAGGTCTGTCAGCAGGGTTCAATTTCAAACACCAGTGGATGAGATCTTCGCATTCAGGGGTTAATGGAACCCTGAAATTTACTTCTCCAAGTACTATTGAATCGTCATCTTCAAATGGAATGTCACCACATACCATGTCAAACAATAAAATACCCAATGACCAAACCGTGGCAGGAATGCCTGGGTATTCGTGCTGGATTATCCATTCGGGTGGAGAATACTGTCTTGTACCTGTAAAGAAGAAAAGTACATTTTATAATATATATATATATATATATATATATATATATATATATATATATATATATATATATATATATATATATATATATATATATATATATATATATATATATATATATATATATATAACTGCGTATTATTGTAAACATAATTATACACCCATAGCAACTACATGAAAAGACGCAAAATCTAAATACAAGTTGTTGTTGTTGTTATTGTTATTTTTATTTAATTAAACTTTACTTCTAACAAAACGAGAGATTGCACTTTTGAATTAAAAATAAAAAAATAAAAAAATAAAAATAAAATAAAAATAAAAAAAAAAAAACCCTATGTATGTCAAACTAGAACACTGATGCCACTTATAAAAAGAGAGTAATGTGAAACTATATTTAGTAATCTGTTAAGAAGGGGAAGCGAAGAAGGCAACAGTCAAACTACAAGAAAAAAATTGTCATTTTCTTAAATAGATCTTTTATAAATAGCAATATGCTAATATATGAAATGATATATATAAAAAAAAAAAAAAAAAAAAAATAAAAAAAAATAAATAAATCTAATTTATGTATCTACTTATAAATATTGACCACTGATATTTAATTCTTTAATATATATTTATGAAATTAATATCATTATCTCATAGCACTATATATATATATATATATATATATATATATATATATATATATATATATATATATATATATATATATATATATATATATATATATATATATATATATATATATATATATATATAATGATGATGAAAAGGATGAGTTGGCGCCCAGCCATAGTAACCTGATTCGGGGCGCCAGCCAGACCCGACAATACAAACTCAAGCCAACTAACTATGAGTAATTGTGAGTGAATGAAGGAGAAAAGTAAAGGGTAAGGGGAAATTGAAGATGAGATTAATTTTATTAATTTCACCTTTAATTATTACAGGTGATAGTCTAAATATAAAAAAAGAGGGGAATCAAAAGCTATATATTTGTGTATACATGTGAAGAACTTAAATTAAGGTTACTAGTAAAAAAAAAAAAAAAATAATAATAATAATAAATAATATTTTCGTTTAACTAACAAGTTATTTAAAGTGCATAATTAAAAAAAAAAAATAAGTAAATAATACTAACCTTCAAAATCAGTGTATATTGTATCCTTCAATTTCGCGCCAGATCCGAAGTCAATCAACTTTAAGCACTTTCGTCCCATCTTATCTGTGGTGACCAACAAATTCTCATCCTTAATATCTCTGTGAATGACTCCAGCAGAATGGCATTCTTGGATTATATTAACCACTTGGCGGAACATGTCCCGGGCTTCGACTTCTGATAAATATTTGTTATCGGTAATGTGATCAAAGAGGTCCCGGGCTCCATCTGGCCTCTCCATAACAATAAGGTAATTGTCCCCAACTTCAAACCACTCAATCAAGGTTATCACCCCAGGTACGTGGGAGAGTTTGCTTAACAGGTAAATTTCCAATGGTACGCGTTCACCATGTAACTGCAAATAAAAAAAATAAAATAATAATAATAATAATAATAATAATAATAATAATAATAATAATAATAATAATAATAATAGATAAACCTTCAACCAAATGCGTCATAAAAAAAGGAGTGATGTTAAACTACACACGTGTAGCCACATAAACAAACTAACAAACAAAATTCTCTCTCTCTCTCTCTCTCTCTCTCTCTCTCTCTCTCTCTCTCTCTCTCTCTCTTCTCTCTCTCTTCTCTCTCTCTCTCTCTCTCTCTCTCTCTCTCTCTCTCTCTCTCTCTCTCTCTCTCTCTCTCTCTCTCTCTCTCTCTCTCTCTCTCTCTCTCTCTCTATATATATATATATATATATATATATATATATATATATATATATATATATATATATATATATATATATATATATATATATATATATATATATATATATATATATATATATATATATATATATATATATATATTATCGCATACTAAATCCGTAGATTTAAAACTAGAACATACAGTGACATATACAAACACAAACACACGCTCACTTCAACGCCAATGTACAATCGTCACATAAACACATATATCATAATTAATCTCACTTCTTTATATTCTTATTATTATTATTATTATTATTATTATTATTATTATTATTATTATTTTTTGGAAAAATGTGAGGAAGGAATGACGTCAATAACAGTAAATACAAATGTTAAAACGGATTTAAAAATGATTTGACGTAAAGACTTGCATTGTTTCAAATAATAATAATAATAATAATAATAATAATAATAATAATAATATAAAACCTAATTATAAAATAAGCACAATATCAAATACAAATACTACTACTACTAATAGTAATAATAATCTTTCATATAAGCGCCTTGGCTTCCTGACCCCATTTTTTTTTTAACACTGCTGATTTGATAAACAAATTATGAAGATGGGGTTCTACACTGCATTTTCAAAATAATAAATAATAATAATAATAATAATAATAATAATAATAATAATAATAGCACAGTGGTCACAAATAATCATAACGTATTTGGTCGCAAAAAATAATTATAAAAATTACTTACACTACCCCACAAAACCAAAATAATAATAATAGTAAAAATAATAATAATAATGTTAATACTACTTACCACTGTTAGTGAGGGTATACGACTTCGGGACACTTGCTTAATTGCCACAGGTAAGTTGTCCCGAATCCTTACTCCCGCGTATACCCGCCCAAAGCCGCCTTCGCCCAACACTTTACCCAAACGGTATTGGTAATCAAATCTATTGCGGTTCCTTTTTGGAACGTCTGTAATAATATATATATATATATATATATATATATATATATATATATATATATATATATATATATATATATATATATATATATATATATATATATATATATATATATATATATATATATATATATATATCAAAAGATTTATTATTTATAATAACAATGATGATAATAATAATAATAATGTTTCTTACCTGTCATTTTTTCTTCGCTACCGAAATTCCATATCCCTTGTGATAAATCGTTAATATGATTATTTCTTGCATTCAACAAACGATACATATTGCCGATATTTATTTTGTTGTTTATTTATAAATAAATAAAGTTATTTAATAGTTTATATTATCTTACTTCAGTAGATATTTGGTAAACAATATAAAAATCAATAGCGTAAAACAACTTAACACACAACACTCCTCTTACGAGAGCTTCTCGTACTATGAAATGTCAGTGAACCACTTCGCGCTTATATTCCATACGAACATATTCATCCGCGCTTGGTCAAAACAATATGAGCGCCAATATGTTTTTACATAATATTAATCAATATATCAATCTGTACACATTTTATTAACTTTATTGACGTATTTAACCCAAAGAGAATATTAGCCAACATAATATCCATCAAAATTTCAATAAGAATCTAAATTTACAGTCAAAACAAAAGGATCTACTTTATTTTGGGGAAAGGTACTGTCTGCAACAGAGGCTTCCTAGAGACGAGATAGTGTATATTATGACGTCACATTGGTATTCAATACAAACCAATAGATTGCATTCAGCCTTGCATTTTCTTTGCTTTTGTTTTTATTTTTATTTATTTTTTTTTTTTTCTCAATCGTAAAAATCTTAATTCAAAATTTTCCAGTAAAACAGGGACTTCCAATGCAACAAAATTTACCTGAAGAAAGACGTAAAAATTATATTCATAACATGTAAGGCAAATAATAATAATATACTAATTTTGCAATTATTATTATTAGTAGTAGTTGTAGTATTAGTATATTATTATTATTATTATTATTATTATTATTATTATTATTATTATTATTATTATTATTAATAATCACAATAATAATAATAATAATAATAATAATAATAATAATAATAATAATAATAATAACGGTAGGAGTAATGGGGGATTTAAGAATGCGTTGGCAATCGCCGTTAGTCTACAAAGTTACAGGAAGGCCGAAAGGGGCGGAGCTTAATTGGATGAGGGGAAGAAGTAAAGTAGGGGGTGAGGAAGGGAGAGAAAGAGGGGGTAGCGAAGAGGGAGAATAGAGATAATGAAGATTAAAAAATAAATCGACTGACAGAATATATATATATATATATATATATATATATATATATATATATATATATATATATATATATATATATATATATATATATATATATATATATATATATATATATATATATATATATATATATATATATATATATATATATATCATGGGTAAACACCCAAATTAATCTAGCACACCTTTTACCTGTGCTACTTATCAAATCTTCTCAAGGCCACTCTGCAAGTTTCAGTAAGAGTTAAATAATAATAATAATAATAATAATAATAATAATAATAATAATAATAATAATAATAATAATAATAATATTTCCAGCTACAAAATTCGGAGAAAAAATGAAATGTAATTACTGTTTCCAGAACATAGGTAGATTGATATTGGGTCAGGCTTGCCAACTGCCTCGTGGGTAAATATAAAGTTTCAAGGAAGGCTCAAGGTTCCCGCCAAAATCTCAACACAATACTAATAATAATAATAATAATAATAATAATAATAATGGACGAAGTATTACATCTTCAATATATATATATATATATATATATATATATATATATATATATATATATATATATATATATATATATATATATATATATATATATATATATATATATATATATATATATATATATATATATATATATATATATATTTATTATTATATAGCCATATATAAACTGACTAATAATAATAATAATAATAATAATAATAATAATAATAATAATAATTTCATATTATTATCATGAGTAGTAGTAGTAGTATTGCAATATTGCAAAATGATTTTCAAAACTAATAGTCATTTAAGCTTCACATCAACTTTATGAATGCCACAAATTAAAAATACGCAACATGTACTCGTCACTAAAAATTCCCGCCAAAAATTTCCCACGTAAAAAAAATTTCCCGCGAAAAGGCGCGGGCGTCAAAGTCGGATATTTTTTTCCTTTATATCTAAGGAAACATTCTCCTGATTCTAAGAAAGATCAGAGATGTTTATTTTGCCTTTAAATAAATGCATTCTAGAAAGTAGGAAATTCTTAAAGCATTTGTATCCTCATTTAAAATATTTCACCACATCAAGAAACTACAAAGTTTTAAACTACCACTAGTACTAGTAATATTGAGAATAATAATAACAAACCCCAATCAGATCGGAAATGCCTTTCATAAAGCTTTTTAACCCCCTTTATTCCCTCGAGCTCTCCATTCAACACCCCCATAGCATGTGAGAGAGTAATAACAGTCACGAGTCAATCGTATACAATGACGTCACAGTGTCGCCAAAGTTTGCGCCAATCAGGAGAAAGTATTGAGTAGGAGCGCCATCTATTGGGTGGAAGATAAATCATTTCAATGTCATATTTTCAGAGAATAATAAGTTGTAATAGCAGACGTGCAATTGAAAACATTTTAATGATTATGAATTGCGTAAATAATATGAAGAGAAAAAATATGGCATTCAATAATAATAATAATAATAATAATAATAATAATAATAATAGTGGAATAACATTGCTATTACTCTGAAGCTATATAATAATAATATAATAATAATAATAATAATAATAATATTAATAACAATGATAATAATAACAATGATAAAATAGCCGAATAACAATACTATTACTCTGTAGCTTTAATAATAATAATAGTGGAATAACGTTATCGTTCTAACAATAAAAATAATAATAATAATAATAATAATAATAATAATAATAATAATAATAATAATAATATAATTATTAATTATTATTATTATTATTATTATTATTATTATTATTATTATTATTATTATTATTATTATTATTACTCGGTAAATCTCACATTTCTGGGATATTTATTAAATTACGTAATTTACGCGCTTAGGAAACGAAATTTTTAAAGGATGATATACGATATTTATCCTTCTCCCTTCCCCCATTATCCCCACCCCCAAGCATCTCAATTCCCCGGACCCCCACTCTTACTCTGTCTCTGTTCCAAACTTACAATTTAACGTATAAATTTACACTCCCACACACACACACACACGAGCGCGCGAACGCAGCCAGGGCAAACTATATATATATATATATATATATATATATATATATATATATATATATATATATATATATATATATATATATATATATATATATATATATATATATAATATATATATATATATATATATATATATATATATATATATATATATATATATATATATATATATATATATATATATATATATATATATATATATATATATATATATATATATATATATATATATATATATATATATATATATATATATATCCGCTATGAAATAAATGGGAATGGATATTTTTTCGCTATACTGTTAGGGAATGGTGATAATAATAATGAGTTACAATGATAAAGCATAGCTTTTAAAAATTTAAAATAATTTAAAAAAATAATTAAATTCGAAAATGTATTTAAACATCTATCAGGAAAATGATATATATAGGTAGGGGAGGTAATAGGGGAAACCTGCTTAAAGGTGGAACGAGGCCCCTTACTTGCTGGGACCGAACCCTGCTTGCCATGCATTCACAAAGTGTTTATTTTATCTTTAAATCTCCCAAACCCATATTTTTTTTCTCCCACTCAGTCAAACGACTCAAATTTATATTTACTACCTAATTAATGATTATATATATATATATATATATATATATATATATATATATATATATATATATATATATATATATATATATATATATATATATATATATATATATATATATATATATATATATATATATTTATTATATTAACAAGAGTGAAGGATTATGAAAAAAAAAAAAATAATTTGAAAATAAACTTCTCATTTCCGAGAAATTTTTCAATAATTACGAAACTAAAATGAAAAAAAAATATATATTATAAAATTAATTAAGAGGAATTGTTGAAATTTACATTTTTTCTATTATTTTTTATTCATACATTACATATTTGTGTTCTAAAATTTTATTTGATTTATCGTCGATTACTATATATATATATATATATATATATATATATATATATATATATTATATATATATATATATATATATAATATATATATATATATATATATATATATATATATATTATATATATATATATAAGAGAGAGAGAGAGAGAGGAGAGTGAGCAAGTATTAACGAGACTGGATGTGCGTGGTCGAATATGTAATTTTGTGCGCGTGTGTGTGTGTGTGTGTGCGCGAGTAGAGAGAGAGAGAAATAGGAAAATCCATGATGTAACATTTAATAGTAAGAATCACTATAATCTTTTGAGTATTTCCGTTGTTAAAATTTATTATTTTAAAAAATAAATAAATAAATAAATACAAAAAAAAACAATAAGAATTAGAATATGATCAAAATATTAATGTAAAGTGATTAGGGAATTCTAAATCTCTCTCTCTCTCTCTTGGCCTAATTTTTTAAATACAAATCTGTCTGTTCATCTTTATTATATATATATATATATATATATATATATATATATATATATATATATATATATATATATATATATATATATATATATATATATATATATATATATATATATATATATATATATATATATATATATATATATTATATACCTAATATCTGCTTTGTTGAACACCACCTCTCTTCCTCTAAACTCTTACCACCTGTTCTTCATCTAAACTATGGTGCTTAGCGCTCAGAGAGCAAACCTTACTCTGGTACCCCTTTCTGTTTCTTTCCTCAGTTTTCATCATCCAAAATTTGTTGTTGTGTAAATGTGTCAAACGATGTTCATTATATTCGCGTTTCAAATTTGGACTTTTCCCCAACCTTGTGGCTCTCTTCTCAATCTACAACTAAATTAATTTGTTCTGATTATTATATATCTAGTCACCCTACTTGCTATTCAAAACTCTTCGGATATCTAAACCTCAAAATAAAGTATATAAATTATTATCTTCTCCTTTTCCTATATCATTTTTTTCGGTGACTTCAACGTTCACCACCGCCAATGACTTTCCTATACTTCTGAACATACAGCTGGTGAATTCTACTATTTCTCTATTCACAATAACCTTTAGCAGATGGTGCAACTCCCTACACGTAACTCTTATGTTCGATAAATCGAACATTTCAGTAGCTGTGGGGCGAAACTATACTCGGGTGAGGTCCAAGGGGGCCCTGGAACCTCACCCGTGTCAATAGTTTCGCCCCACAACTACTCATTTCAGACCCTTTTCTTAACACAGCTAAACTCTTTACACCGCAGGGTTCCTCCAATCACTTTCTTATCTTTATATCCTGTTCCATTTCTTCAAGAAAGAGAAGAAACATTTTTGGGAAATTCGATACCGCAAATTTATCGGACTTATGGTTCTACTTCTAAGATTTCCCTTAGAATAATTATTGCTTCGGAGGGAAAGGTCTCTATATGAGTGAGCTAAACGCATAACCGAGGTGATTGTCTTCCACACGGAGGAGTGTATTTAAATTACTTTTTCTTCTGGCATTTGGAATAAAGGAAAAAAAATTCTTCTCCGAAAAATTTAATAAAATATAATAAAATAAAAATTTTTGTTTATATTCAATCATATTCAAGGTATATTAAAGATCAATCAATCAATCAGTCCATCAATATGTGCTTTATTATTTATTTATTTACTTTTATTCCTTCATAAAAAGTCCTAAATTTTTATATTACCACAAACTTTTTTATGACTATCTCATTCTGTGAAAAAGTTCAATTATTATCATTATTATTATTATTATTATTAGTAGTAGTAGTAGTAGTAGTAGTAGTAGTTGTTGTTGTTGTTGTTGTTGTAGTCTTACTAGTAGTAGTAGAGGTAGTGCCAGTATGTGTAGTACAATTAATAGAAGTAATAGTAAAGTGGTAATAGAAGCTGAAGCAGTAGTAGTGGTACTAGTAGTTATCGTTTGAATTAGATTTTTATTATTATTGAAGAAGAAGAAGAAGAAAAACTTAAC
The DNA here is from genome assembly GCA_009176605.1 of Armadillidium nasatum. Lineage (NCBI taxonomy): Eukaryota > Metazoa > Arthropoda > Malacostraca > Isopoda > Armadillidiidae > Armadillidium > Armadillidium nasatum. Next base: position 232,619 of record SEYY01019512.1, read on the forward strand.
TGAGAGAGAGAGAGAGGAATAAATGAAATTGAAAGAGAAATGTTAGAAAGAGTCAAATGTGACTGAGAAAGACAGAGATAATAAATATGAGAAAGAAAGAGCGAAACAGAGGAAGACAGATGTAATTGAGAGACACAGAGCCAGGGAAATAAATGAGTGACACAGAACGGAAAATAAATGAGAGAGAGAAAGAGAGAGGGTAAAAGAAAAACTGATAGAGATAAAAGTAAAGAAAGGAATGAGATTGAAGAGGGGAGAGATGAGGGAAAAAAAGGCAGCGGTTCTTTTGTGTTCTAAATTGGATAAAGTGGGAGTTAAAGAGACCTATTTTGAGTTGGGCGATTTCGTTTGGCACAAATTCTGCGCCTTTAATTGCGAATAACAAAAAAAATATCCTATTTTTACCCTCTTCAATGACGTCATTAGGAGGAGATTTTTGGTCTTTTCTATGACCTCGATATTCAATTTTCGCTATGTATTCGCTTTGCTTTTATCTCTCTCTCTCTCTCTCTCTCTCTCTCTCTCTCTCTCTCTCTCTCTCTATCTATCTATCTATCTATCTATCTATCTATCTATCTCTCTCTCTCTTTCTCTAATTCAATTTTGTGTTAACAGCTTAAATGAAAAGGAGATGCGACCTTATAACCTCCAACACATTGCATAAAGAATGGAACTAAGTATCTCTACCATATATATATATATATATATATATATATATATATATATATATATATATATATATATATATATATATATATATATATATATATATATATATATATATATATATATATATATTTGTGTGTGTGTGCCTTTTTATTTATTTATCTATCTAATAGTCTCTAGCTGTATGTCTGTCTATCTATTTATTTATCTGGTTTAACTGACTTCCTGTCCGAAATCTATCTATCTATACAAAGCTATCTAGTAGCTATCATACATTTCTTAGTTTTACAGTATGTCTTTCAAAATATCTATCTATCTATCTATCGTATCTTTCAATATATTTATCTATCTATATATATATATATATATATATATATATATATATATATATATATATATCGTATCTTTCAATATATTTATCTATCTATCAATTTGTCTACCTATCTATCTAATTTATTTTTCAATATTTCTATCTATCTATCAATTTATCTACCTATCTATCTACTGTATCTTTCAATATATCTTTATCAATTTACCTATCTATCTATCTATTAATTTATGTACCTATCTATTGCATCTTTCAATATCTATCCATTAATTTATCTACTACTATCTATCTATCTATCTATCTATCTATTTATCTCTTTCTCAATGCAAATATTTATAAACCTAATGAATTTAGATCACATGCATATATACGTGTATATATTTTTTCATTGTTTATATTTATGTTGATTTTCCTTATGATCTTTTTTTCTTTTTTTCTTTTTTTATTTCTTTTTCTAATAAAATAATAAAAAAAAGAAGTGAAGACAAGGAATAATAAAAAATTAGTATATTTATACTTTTGAATATATATATATATATATATATATATATATATATATATATATATATATATATATATATATATATATATATATATATATATATATATATATATATATATATATATATATATATATATAAGTTGAACACCCACATATAACATCTCTCAATCAACCACAACTTACCCACCACAATGTCTTCATCTCATCATCAGCATCTCCAACTCCTACTCCTCACTCCAGTCATCATCACTGTTTCCCTTCCCCACCCACCCTCCTCATTTCGTTTGTTTAATGAACTCCAAAGCAGACAAAAAGCGTTTTACCACCTAGTCAAATTTTTCATTCTCGACGTCAATTACAAACGCTGACTTGGTGTTTTGATTTGAAAATGCCTGCATATTTATGTTATATATATATATATATATATATATATATATATATATATATATATATATATATATATATATATATATATATATATATATATATATATATATATATATATATATATATATATATATATATATATATATATATATATATATATATATATATATATATATATATATATATATATATATATATATATATATATATATATATATATATATATATATATATATATACGGTATACATATAACACACACATTGAGATTGAAAAGGTATAATTTAATGAAATCTGTAGTTCTGTAATGTATTTAACGGATTGCGAAGATATAACTTGCTATCTTCGTGTGGTTGAAGAGATAAAGAAGAGGGAATGAAAAATGCTTTCAATTTTCAGTGTATCTTTAGGAGGCATCGTTTTACTACATAGTTAAAGTATATTTTAAAGAATGTTCTACTTTCTCGCAACTGCACTGTACTGTGGTTCAAACGGTAGAGTGATTGACCCACTTGCTTGAGGGCCCCGGTTCGATTCTAGTTATACGTTACCTAGAAAGTTCCTCTCCTCGAATAGGGCATTGCCCTTGAGATGTGAACTTTTTAATATATGTAAAGTCCTGAAAATGAACAAGTGGGGTAACTGTAAAATTCCATGAAATCATCACAGAGTCACCAGTTATTAGGGACTTGGTAACAACTGTCTAGTAGTGAAAGAAACTCTTCCAATGTAATTAAGCTTTACTTTTCACTTTCTGAAAGCAACTTCGCAACCCCTAGGGACCATAGGGTCTCTCTGTGGCTCATAACATTTAATTTATAAAACTTTATTTATTAAGCAATAAAATTTTCCCTAAAAAAAAAATGCTATGCTTTTTCACCAGTTGAATTCAAACCTGTCAAGGCCTTTAAATAAAAGTGACATTCGTGGAGTAATTCAAAACTGAAGTGAACTAGCCATTGAAACTGAATTTTCTATTTTTAGGAATAATTTAAGACATAGAAAAAAACTGAAACTTTGATGGTGGATAAGACGGAGAATGAAAGTGTAATAACAACTGAAATTTTTAATTTTTTAATTAACTTTAAAACAACCACAGAACTAGAATGAGCAGGATACTAGTGAGATATATATATATATATATATATATATATATATATATATATATATATATATATATATATATATATATATATATATATATATATATATATATATATATATATATATATATATATATATATATATATATATATAACACTGCTATAAGGAAAAATATAAAAGGATTGAAGTTGTAATAAAGAAAAAAAAATTTAAGAAATGTGATTTTTTTAACAAAATTTATTCTGTTAAAAACGTTCATGAATATGTAAGAGTTACTCACTAGTATTTCATAAACGTTCTGGAGAATTCTGATTACTTTAACTGGCATTTTTAATCATATATATATATATATATATATATATATATATATATATATATATATATATATATATATATATATATATATATATATATATATATATATATATATATATATATATATATATATATATATATATATATATATAGAAAAATATCATAATCAAACCCATTGAAAATCTATGTTAATGATAATACTTTCATGATAATACATTTCACATTTCATACATTTCAAGATAATACATTTCACCTTTCTCTAAAATAAAAAAATAAAATAAAAAAAAAAATAAAAAAAATAAAATAAAATAAAAAATAATATATATATTATATAAAAAGAAAAATACCGAAAATTTTCAAGTTGGGGGAAAAAATTTTTATTCACTGACTCTGGCATTAAAAAATCTTATTTAGAGTATCAAAATATTTCTTTTCTTCGAAATAAGAATTTTGAACATGTCTTGTTTTTCAAATTTGAAATATAAGTTCAAAGTTCCTTTAATATATATATATATATATATATATATATATATATATATATATATATATATATATATATATATATATATATATATATATATATATATATATATATATATATATATATATATATATATATATATATATATATATATAGTGACATGATCTAAATATGAAAGTTCTTTTAAAAGCTCATTTTGATTTATTATCTAATATCTGTGCAGAGCTCTGTGACCATTTTCGTCCATACAAACACAAAAATAACATGTCTACATATATATGTCAGACCCAGCCATAATTAAGGGCAAATGACGGCCCGCCAGACAGATCGTGAAAGGGGAAGGCGGGGGAAGACTAAGCCATTAATTGGATGGGGTTAAATGTTGAGGGAGGCTAGTAAGTGAGTGTCTGAGACTTCCCCTACCAACATTCTCCTTTCTCACCTCCTCCTCCACCCCCTCTACCCCCTCAGTTCGTTGAAAATACCCATCGGTTTCTTCCCAAGCCATTGCCCTCAAATATTTGTTACTTGGTGCGGGGCTTTCAAAGAGTAAAAAAGATTCCTAAGCTGGAGATATATATATATATATATATATATATATATATATATATATATATATATATATATATATATATATATATATATATATATATATATATATATATATATATATATATATATATATATATATATATATATAACAGAACAATTAAAAGTGATGCTATCAATATTGACAAATTTTATGGATGTCGGTACCCATTTATATATATATATATATATATATATATATATATATATATATATATATATATATATATATATATATATATATATATATATATATATATATATATATATATATATATATATATATATATATATATATATATGCCTGCAAAAGAGCTACCACAAGGGGAGGTCCATTCGCCTTTAGGGTTTGGTAAAAAAAAAACTTGACATATGTAAAAAGTTATTATTATTATTATTTTTATTATTATTATTATTATTATTATTATTATTATTATTATTATTATTATTATTATTATTATTATTATTATTATTATTATTATTATTATTATTATTATTTCTAGGAATCAAAACCAGAACCTCCACTAAGTTGTTCGATTAGTTAAATATGAAGAGTGAATCAAGAGAGATCATAGTCAAGAATAAAAGGATACAGCAAACTAGATATACAGACAGGAAAAATAAGGGGGAGGGGGAGAAAGGGAAATGATAAGATAATACAAATACCTATGGCTAAATTGAACATCTGACGAGTCAATGCAGCTTAATACTTCAAAAGATTATAAATTCTAAATATTATTATTGAATACCTAATCACTTGAGTTTGATATTAAATACTTGACTTCTGAACCTGCCATTTTTATGTTCAGCCAACTGAAATGAAACAAGATGATTGGCCAAAATTATTACTCCCATAATCACAACAAAAGTAGGTCAAAAAGTGACGCGCTCCGAAATAAGGCTTTTGAAAGTGTTTCCAATTAATAAAATGGATGTGGAGAACATAGAGAAAGGAGGAGTGTCAAGGATTCCTAAAATTTTAACACATTAAATATTACAAATTTTCCATTTATTGAATTAAATGGTTGATCGAGTACCACATCGCACCTAAAAAGCACCACATCACACTGTCATTTTTTCGACCTAACTACTCCAAGAATAAGGAGTAGACAACATCGCACTACATCACTCCGTACCACGCACCGCATCATCTTGTTGGACAAACAGAGCAAGTAGCAAAAGATAGTTCACAACGTCGTACAGTACCGCATCTTACCGTATCGAACTGCATCTCACCAACATGTCGGATAACCTTACATCGAATTATAAAACTAAAAAGTTTTTTTAAATCCTTTCCATACCATTACCATGCCCAAATACTAGTTAGGTTAAAGAAACATAAACCCCTTTACAATAATAGTTCTAATTTCCTATAAACATTAGCCATTTTAGACTTCCGGATATTTCTATCATAGATTATCACCCCGCTCCCACTCCACCCCTCTCTCAAAAGGAAAAAAATTGAATTTTAGTTTACATATTTAAAAATAAAAAATTTTAAATATAAATTCTTCGAAAAAATTATTGAGGTGTAATTAACGAGGTAGGGCTGTGCTCCCTCTCTCTCTCTCTCTCTCTCTCTCTCTAATTTTTTTTTTTTTTTTTTTTACTATATATATTATATATATATATATATATATATATATATATATATATATATATATATATATATATATATATATATATATATATATATATATATATATATATATATATATATATATATATATATATATATATATAATGCATTATTTATGTCTTAACATATGTATGTGTATTGTAACTTTGTTGAATGGTGTATTAAAATAACAACAATATGTCCATTGTAAAAGCGTAAATTTTCCTATTTTACACAAAAAATTACTAAATGTTACATACTTATGTTGTAAATAAACAATTTATATATATATATATATATATATATATATATATATATATATATATATATATATATATATATATATATATATATATATATATATATATATATATATATATATATATATATATATATATATATATATATATTATATATATATATATACATAAACTTTTGCTTTATAATTATTATTATTATTATTATTATTATATATATATATATATATATATATATATATTATATATATATATATATATATATATATATATATATATATTTTTAAAAAATTAAAAATTTTATTAATTTATTAAATTATTATTATTATTATTATTATTATTATTATTATTATTATTATTATTATTATTATTATTATTATTAAAGGAAAATTTTTAAAAATATTTTGTTTTCTTGTACACAAAAATTTTTAGGAAAATTTATGGGCATTCTGACAAAATACGAATATTATTATATATTATATATATATATATATATATATATATATATATATATATATATATATATATATATATATATATATATATATATATATATATATATATATATATATATATATATATATATATATATATATATATATATATATATATATATTAATATAAATGCGGATGAATGTTATTATGAAAACTAAAATGAATGAATCATCATTTAGAGATGTAATATAAAATAGGATACGTTGGAGGAGGATGGCGACACGAAGGCGTTAGTCATCAAAAAAAACATAAAATAAAGTAAATAAAAATAATAATAAAAAAAAAATAAGTTATTTTTTTTTTATTATTATTATTGTCACTTCGTATTTTTGAGACGAATTCTTCCTAGATTCCTCTATGACAAATAATGGTTCGGAAGTTATTGACTTGAAATGTAACTTGAAATTTAACCATGGATTGTACGGTAACTTTCAAACTTAACTTTCAAGTATCTTGAATACAAAATAAAAGTAGGAAAGATATTATCAAGAAGTATAACTTGAAAACTAACATTAGATTTGTTTTGGAATTTTAGTTGAGAGTATCAAGAAGTATTATTAAGATAAATAAAATAAAAGAGTAATGAAAGAGTAAGAAATATATTAACATAATATATAAACAAGTTATAACTAACAGGAATTTAACTTGAAAAGATTATTGAATGCTAAAATGATGCAATAATAATAATAATAAGAAAGATATTAAATTTATATATAAACAAGTTGTAACTTTGGAATTTCACTTGAAAATATCTTGAATGCAAGATATTATTAGAAAGTAGAGAAGAATTTGCTTGAAAAAATAACTTGATAACTAAACTTAGATTGTACTACTTAGAGAAATAATTAACTATTATTATAATTTAATTCTAATTATATATATATATATATATATATATATATATATATATATATATATATATATATATATATATATATATATATATATATATATATATATATATATATATATATATATATATATATATATATATATATATATATATATATATATATATATATATATATATATATATATATATATATATATATATATATATATATATATATATATATATATATATATATATATATATATATATATATATATATATATATATATATATATATATACTTATTTAAAAATCTATTAACACAGAGGGCCTTAAAATTTAATACAATTTTATTAATAAAATTTTCATGGTCTTACAAAAACACTCGTAAAACCTTCTATAGGGGTTTCGGGGAGGCTGGGGACACACAAACACCCTTGTACCCATCTTGTGTAGTATATAATTTTAGCATTAATATTCTACGGTCTAAACGGAAATGAGATATTCAGTGGCTCTGGAACAAATTCCTGGAATAAATAATTTTTGAATATATATTTAAAGGTCATATTTTTAAAGGCAAAAATCAAATATTACATGAAGGTCTAATAAATTCATATGGCTTCATGAAATGATTTCCAATTTTTTATTTAACACAAAAATGATTTCATGTTAAAATCATGATCAATAGAGGGGAACTTCATCATGTAGATTTAATTTTAGAAAATTAGCTACTGACGAGTCACAAGAGAAATATTTTATTAAACAATAATGAATGTTTCTTGAATATAGGAACAAGGGGGCGTTACAAGTTATTTAAAAAAAATCTTGAATACAGGAATAGGGGGCGTTGCCACGCTCTTGGAAAACTTTACAAATTATACTATTTATGTATGAATATTTACGATGTCTCATGATTATACACATGTAAAACACACGTATATCCTCTTAATATAGACAAGAGTTGAAAAACTCTGAAATGACAAATTATTATTATTTTTATTTTCTTAATGGATTGTCATTTTAAGTATAATATATATATATATATATATATATATATATATATATATATATATATATATATATATATATATATATATATATATATATATATATATATATATATATATATTCTTGGAAACGTCATATCACAACGTCTACTAAAGTGGTTTCAAAGACAGTAAGAGTTCTTTTCAGGTTACGTAAACCTTTTCCTCTGCACAGTTACTCAAACTATACAAGGGTTTTTATCCGACTTTGTATAGATAGAGTACTGTTCCAACATCTGTGGGTGCTCAGACTTCACCATTTTCTTGCATAGGATTCAATTTAAAAGGCTAAAAGACTTAAATTATCCCCTAATTTCTAACTGTCCTGCTACGTGAAATTGTAATTATGTCTGTATAGTTTTATAGATACTACAACAGCAGTTGTTAGAGTGAAAAAGTCACTAGCATTTAACAACCGTGCGTGGCTTCATGGCACAATTTTGTGAAGGGCGATTAGTAACTTCAGGTTTGCTTCTTGTGGTACTTATTTCTTTCTAGTCATATCTGGAATTTATTGCCACAATCAGTTTTTCCATCTATATTTATTCTTCCGCAAATTAAATTCTTGAGTCTGTATCCACCTGAGAGGTTTGTATTAGGCTTGGGTGGTTCACTTCTGAATTATTTTCCCGCCCCCCTCTGAGAAAAGAGCTCTGTCCGTGAGTGGTGATAATCCCTAGTGTGTATATATATATATATATATATATATATATATATATATATATATATATATATATATATATATATATATATATATATATATATATATATATATATATATATATATATATATATATATATATATAAGCGAGCACTTTACGGTCATCGTCCCATAATAGGAAGGCAACTCTCTAGGAAACTGATATACCTAGGATCAAAACAAGGATTCGAACCCGAAGCGATTGCTCTACTATTTGAGCTTTTTAATCCCTAATATTGAATTAGAACATTTTCTGTGGTGAAATAGAGCATGAAATTCATTTTTAAAAACAAATCAAAATTTAAATTTAATTTAGACAAAAAATAGTGAACTTGTAATAATACACTCCTGAAATGGCTGAACACCGAAAATTTCCTCACTGCACTAGAAAACGAAAATTGTGTGCTGGATCACACAGCACAGCATCTTACTCTCTACACTACACTTTCCTAATGAAAAAATCATTTTAGGTTATAATGATGAAAATAAGTCTAAGAATTTGAAAAACCTGAAAAAAAAGGGGGAAAAATATTTCATCAGAACAAACGTTCTTCAAATTAAGACA
>SEYY01019512.1:252500-255000 GCA_009176605.1 Armadillidium nasatum
GCCAATCTACGGTCATCTATTCTTTCTAAAATACCCAATCGTTTTCTACCTTTTTTATAATAGGACATACCCTCACCCTTTCTCTAATTTGCTCATTTTTAACCCTATCTCGTCTACTCTTTCCCAGCATTTTTCTAAGATGGTTTCATTTCGGTGGCCTGTATCCTAATTTTCCCCTTACTTGCTGTTTCCATCACTCTAATCCATACATCAATACCGGTGTTAATTAAAATGGTTTAAAAAAAACAAAACTTTGTTTGTAAAAGCTTGTTCGCATCCCTCAACAATGAATAGAAAGCCTCTACACATCTGACATATTTGTTTATCCTATATATGATGTCGCTATTCACCTTCTTCTCCCTCCCGAAAACACTTGCAAGATATTTAAGAGATTTAACATCTTCTATCCTCCTCCTTCAATCAATGTTAAAATTTAGTTACTCTCCAACTCTGTCCCTCCCTACCATCTCAGGATAATGGTTCAGTCCTTATTCGTCTTCAACCAGTCTTTTTACAACATTCACTCCATCAATTCAGTTCTGTCTTCCTAACCTATCCTCCAGAATGCTATATCGTCTGCGTATCCGAAACATAGGATACTCTACTTTTCCTTCTCATCTCTCTCCTTTCATCTCTGTATAACAAAGTTTGTGGTTTGTGTGTGTGTATGTGTATGTGTATGTGTGTGTGTATGTGTGTGAATTAAATAATAAAACGAATAAACAATTATTCACGTGCAAATAAATAAAGCGAAACAATCAATGAATTGGAAGTTAAAAAGTAAATAAAATTTATAAATAAATAATATAATTGCATTAAAGACACTCATATATATATATATATATATATATATATATATATATATATATATATATATATATATATATATATATATATATATATATATATATATATATATATATATATATATATATATATATATATATATATATCTGCTGTAACAATTATTAAAAATTTACAATCAACGTTTTCCCAATATAAACATATTAAATAAACAAAACTTTAAGTCATTATTATATTATTATTATTATTATTATTATTATACACAATAAAACACTTTTAATTATAATTATATATTTATATTTCAAATCTCAATACATTTCTCTCAAGCGTTTCCAAAACACAGAAAGATCGGTTGGGATTCGAACCATTTTGGTTGATGATTCAAACAACAAAAAATCCTAATAAATAGATATCGATAATGATACCAACTATCACATATATTATATGAATATATAATTACAAATCTTTAACAAAAAAAAAAAAAAATCCAGAACTTAAAATGGATTAAAATTCAGTATCAATCATTACAAAAAATGATTCTTAAATTGGGTCAAAATATGGAAGTAAGTTACAAAAATCAAAATGAGTAAAAAGAGTACCAAATATTATAAAAATGGATCGTAAAATGTCTAAGAATAGTACTAAATATTAAAAATAGTATCCTAAAATGGATCTAAAACTTGGCATCAAATCATTACAAAAATAGTACTTAAAATTAGTCTAGAAATTTTATTAATTATTAAAAACTGGTACCTAAAATTGGTTTAGAAATTTTAATAATTATTAAATATGGTATCTAAAATGAATCTAAAGATAGTACCAAACATTACAAAAAAATGGTACGAAAAATGTCTAAATAACGACACCAAAAGCCAAAATATGGTACCTAAAAATGGGCCTAAAAATAGAACAAAAATGCTAATTTGATCTTTGAAGCGTGGCTCATCAAACTAGGTATGTCAGGTATTTTTTATAATGAAACTCCGCCCCTTTTCATTCGGATTATCAAGAATTAAAAATATATTAAATTCATTTTTAAATCTGAGTAGCAGCTAAAATGTTGGGTGCATAATTAATAATTATTATTATTATTCGTTTTATATTACTTGTGAGCTTAATTTAAATTTATTTTCATTTTTATCTTTATTTTTATAAAGAGAAATATTTTTTAAATTTAAATCTTTTGCTATTTCTGAATTTTCGGATGTTTCATACAAAAAAGTCGCAAGTGTGCGACTAGGCTAACGTGTAACATTCTTTTATTTTAGCTACTCTGTCTTTCTGACCCAGGGAGATAAAGAGCACGTAGTAAAACAATCTTTCCGTCAATAGGAACTACCCTCGGAATGGGCGATAATAATAATAATAATAATAATAATAATAATAATAATAATAATAATAATAATAATAATAATAAAATAATAATAATAATAATAATAATAATAATAATAATAATAATAATAATAATAAGAGTATGGTCAAGATGGTTTCTCTTCCAAGGTTCTCATAACTTGTGCTTTCGAGATTGCATCCTACCTTGGTGAAACTGTTTCGTCTCTTAACATCAACATCGGTTTTTCTTTAAAGCTTGCAAAGTGCGTTTTTTCAATCTGTGTCAAAAGGGGAAGATCTTTCATCTCGATACTTTAAATATCTTCAAAATTTTTTTTTTTTTAAAGAAATATTCGACAGAAAG
>SEYY01019512.1:260000-262500 GCA_009176605.1 Armadillidium nasatum
ACCTTACATTAATTACCTGAAAATACATTCATAGAGTATACATACATGTATATAAATACATATATACAAACACATCTAGCACACACACACACACACACACACACACACACATACACCCACCAGTTTCAAATGTAGATCACTAAAATGACTGAACAGAAAAGAATGATCAATTTTAAAATGAAATTGTTGATACATGAGTCACTCGTTAAGATTTTTGATGTCCTTTTCAGCACGAACCTAATTTCTAAGTTTTATATATATATATATATATATATATATATATATATATATATATATATATATATATATATATATATATATATATATATATATATATATATATATATATATAAGTTATGGGAAGGGACAGATCCCTTTAGGCTTCAAGAGTAAGTATCTCAAAGGAGATGGATTGCGAAAGGTCTGGCTCCTCAATTGCCTAACACTGTATCACCTATAGTCCTATACCAAAAAAGATAGAACACCAAAGTCAAGTGAGTTAGTAAGTTAAGAACAATATATGTTTTTCAAACCCCGATTCGATCTATTTAATCCCTAAGAACAAATGAAAATAATCCAGGCAGGAAATGAAAGCAAATATTCCGTAGAAGGACGACAGAAATATTTGTAAAGTTGCAATTACTGTGAGAGATAATATATTCTCACAACTTAAACAGAATTCTCGGTTTCTTTGAGTTTGAAGATTCTCCATAAAACTTTGCGTTAAGAGATTTTCAAAACAATTTTTTTGCATAGTAGAATATATTTTATACTGTCCACAGGGGAGATGGTTGAACCGTTCAATATATGTAATGCCTATGTAATGTCCTTTCTCTCATCCGTCTTCATTCTAACTATGCGGTGAAAAGAGTTCATAATAAATTTATTAAGAATTCCATGAAGACTGTATTCAGTGCATTACTCGGGGATGTTGATGAATTTGTGACGTTCTGTAGGACGTTCCACTACATTTCATCAGGTTTTAACATCGGAAAACCATTTAGTTATCGAACGACAAAATCCTGCCTTTTGTGTGGAGCTCCAGGAAGAATAAATACTCAGTCTACTAAGATTATGATGGTCCACTGTAAAGGGTTAAAACTGTGTGAGATTGGCAAATCAAGCATTCAGTCATTTCTTTGCACATATAGTGCTGGGCAAACTTGCTTGACAAACCTGAATCCAACAGAGAGTCTGTGATAGTAATTGAAGCTAAGAGTTAAAAAGTCGGCAGAGTTGTCAGAAAACTGTGACAAACTATAAACCGATGTCGAATATATCCTCAAACTAATAAATCCCAAAGTAGATAAAACTAAAAAAGTTATTCTAAGGAAAAGAGGAGTTCCTTTCTAATTTTTTTTTAAATATTCTAAGAGTAATTAAGATATAAAAGGAAAAAAATTATACCCTATATATATATATATATTGATAAGTAGATTAAAAACATAATTTCATCAATAAAATGGCATGAAAAAAAAAACCGTTAATTCCAAAAATCGATGCAATGACAATAACAAAAATAAATAAAGAAAAACAAAAATTATTTAAAATAAAAATAAAAAAAATACATGGTCATAAAATGACTAGAGAATTAAAAACCCAATCTCCATTCTTCCTGAATCTCATCCACGTATATCAAGAATCAAAATCGGAGATAACTGCCTCTAACCTAAAGAATCTACTTTTCCTTGAAAGGAGTAGAATACAAAATCACGAGACAGTCTCCAAATCCATAAACCATTTATTGAGGCTCTCATGACGCCACAGACTGCGCTTAGAGAGTGCTAAAGAGGATAACAGGTAAATTTTTAATCAGGTAGACCTTTCTGCAATACTATTGCTATTAAAAAATGATAATGATAATAATGATAATAATAATAATATATATTATTATTATTATTATTATTATTATTATTATTATTATTATTATATTTTCTCTTATTTTTTTTCTAAGTTAGGAGAGTAAAGGTCTAAATATATTATATATATATATATATATATATATATATATATATTATATATATATATATATATATATATATATATATATATATATATATATATATATATATATATCATATATATATATATATATATATATATATATAATATATATATATATATATATATATATATATATATATATATATATATATATATATATATATATATATATATATATATATATATATATATATATATATATATATATATATTATATATATATATATATATATATATATATATATATATATATATATATATATATATATATATATATATATATATATATATATATATATATATATAATATATAATATAAAGATGTAGTAAACTATAAGAAGAATATTAAAAAAGCAAATAAAAAAATTTACATTATTAATAATAATAATAATTACTATCATTATATTAATATTATCATTAATAATAAATATATATATATATATATATATATATATATATATATATATATATATATATATATATATATATATATATA
>SEYY01019512.1:280000-295000 GCA_009176605.1 Armadillidium nasatum
AGGGAAAATAAAGGCATGAGTTTTATGTTATCGAATATGTTATTGTACTGAGAAAGATTATGTCGAGTAGAAAGATGAATTAACTGAGTTCTTGAGACATTGAAAACAACCATGTTTTCTCCACCTCAATTAGAAATTTGAGGAAATTCAGACGATAGCTGTTCCAAAATCACCACAAGCATGATTACTTTGAAGTTGGAAAAATAGATGATGGAAAAATAGAGGAAAAATAGATGATGGTAGAGAGTTCCACAAAAGAGAGGTTGCTGGAAAGAAGGAGGCATCACAACGGGCAAGTCTGGGGTTTCCAGCATCCACACAAAATTCGTGCAAAAGAAGGGCACCCATTGTGCAACGAGGGCGACGCAATGGTGTAGGGATGCGAGAGGCCAATTACCTCGAACACCAGTCATTGCTTGTACCTATAGAATAGAGATAGTGCAACAACGTCACGTCCCAGAGATAGAGGGTCAAGAGAGTCTGAGAGTAGGGAACCGTTAATTAATCTTTTAATATGACTAAAATACATCAAAATGATAAAAATGAACATTACTCGATAAAGATGAAGATAAATCTGTATCATTATGAAAGACGCTCTCAAGAATTAGATAGATTCCCCCCCCCCTCCCACCTTAGGTTTTATATCACACACCAGATACACAACTGAAACTGTCCCAACAAATAATTGTAACAAATGACAAATAGGTCATAATAAAATTTTGAACATAGAAAAGACATATTATTTCATTAGAAAATAGCTTCACCAAATTTATTCTCTAATAAGAATATAATTGAAAAATTCGTTGAGATATTGTTGCTACTTTTTCCATTGGGACATTTACTTTAATTGTACTTGCAAAAAAGAAGAGAAAATTACAAGTATTTAATATTCGATCACATGATCTGCTACTGACTTAAAAAAAAAACTAAAAACAAATAAATATCATGATTTAATTCATGACAAACAAACAAATCATAATTTAATTATAACTCAAATATATAATTTAATAAGAAAGAACAATCGTAATAGTCAAAAATAGGAATGGAATTGAAATTTATTTTTATATAACTATTTATCATAGTTATTTATCAATTATCATCATTATAATTAAATCATAATGTAAACATAAATAAGAGGCTTCATCACACCTATTTATGTACGCTTTGCTTGATTATTATTATTATTATTATTATTATTATTATTATTATTTTATAGTTATTAATACCACAGTTATTATTGTTATTAGTAGTAGTAGAAGTAGTAGTAATGGAAATAGAAGAATCAATAGAAGTATAAGTATTAAAATATAGTAGTTGCATTATTATTATTATTATTATTATTATTATTATTATTATTATTATTATTATTATTATTATTATTATTAGTATTATTAACATCAATAAAAATAGTTTTTATGATATATAAAATTACAGACTATATATACACTTGAATCACTAAAGCAATCGTACCAAAATACTAACTTTTTAATAATAATAATAATAATAATAATAATAAATAATAATAATAATAATAATAATAATATAATAAAATAATAATAATGATATAATAATAATAGTAAAAATATAATAATAAGGACAATAATTAATCTAAAAGTTATAATAATAATAATAATAATAATAATAATAATAATAATAATAATAATAATAATAATAATAATAATAATAATAATAATAATAATAATAATAATAATAATAATAATAATAATAATAATAATAATAATAATAATCATTTTATCTTTTCATGGGAAAAGTCTTTTTTTTCTCTCTCTACTAAAAATTCAATTAAAATCCTAATAAAATAATTTTACACGAGTTATTTATTCACTGGCAAAATAATCTAACAAACAAACAAACAAATGCATAAATAAATAAATAAAAAGTAAAGAAAGGAAGTTCTAATAGATAAACAAAATAATAAAAATATAAACAATTAAATAACAAACAAATATGCAAACAAACATACATAAATATAGAAACAAAATCAATAATCAAACAAAACAAAAAATACACGTCAAAATAAACAAGTAAATAAAAACAAACAAATAAATAATTAAGCAAACATGAAAAATTAAAAAATAAAAAAGTTATAAATTAAAAAATAAATAAATATTCAATTAATATATACATAAAAAAAAGTAAACCAAATTAATCAAAACAAAGCTAACAAAGAAATAAAACATTTAATACAATTTTAATTTACTTTAAAAATTCAATAGGCATCCATATATAAACAATTACAAAATACATCACTTATATATATATATATATAAATATATATATATATATATATATATATATATATATATATATATATATATATATATATATATATATATATATATATATATATATATATATATATATATATATATATATATATATATATATATATATATATATATATACAACATGCGTTTGTTCTTTCGCCACCTACACAGTTCATCTAAGTTTTCTTCCGCACCGCATCATTTCCCATCTCCCGCAACTCTAACATTTTCCCCTTACATTTTCCTACCCTCTCTCTCTCTCTCTCTCTCTTGTTATTCTTAAATTGAATTCCTTTTATATTCTATAAATATCCTTGTCTCCTATTCACTAAGCCGCAATGTTATTACACGAATAAAAAAAAAAAGAAAAAAGAAAAAAAAATCCGCTAACAGCGGCATTTACAAAAGCCCATCATCCATACTCCATATGGATTTTATCATCTTTCTCTAAACATTTACCCTGAGGTGAACATCAACAGCTTTCAGCGACCCCGTCAGAAATCTTCAAATACAAATGGGGGAGGGGTTGGGAGAGGGTTGCGGAAGCTTTCGTCGAATATCATTTGAGAGGATGTTTTATATCACGAATGGAGGAAATACTTCCGCTATTTCATTCAGAATTTTTTTTTTTTTTTTTTTTCGGTTTTATTTCCGAAATTTCTAAAGCTAATAATAACAATAATAATAGTAATACAATACTACTACTACTACTACTACTAATAATAATAATAATAATAATAATAATAATAATAAAATAATCTGAGTTCTTCTTCTCTTTCGGATTCTTTTTCTTCTTCTTCTTCTTCTTCTTCTTATTATTATTATTATTATTATTATTATTATTATTATTATTATAGTAGTAGTAGTAGTAGTAGTAGTAATAGTCGAAATAGTAGTAATAACAGTACAATAGTGGTAGCATATACTGTTATCTAGAGAATGCAATAACTCTTCAGATAAAAAATAAATAATTAAATAAAATAAAAATTAAAAAAAATAAAACGTTATTTTACAGTTAAGAGACCTACGATAATTGCAAGAAGAAGAAAAAAAAACCTCTAACCAATTAACTCTCCATCATTATCAGTAATTTTATTTACATACTTTTTTATATGAAACTATCTATATAAAGATTTTTATGGCTTACGTAACGTGTTACATAAAAGGAATGTAAATAGTTATTAATAACTTATTTTAATTAGTTTTAAGTTAATTTACTTAACAATAATTATATCTTTTCAACCGTGCTTGATAAAATGCATAAATCGAAGATTATTTTTATCTATACTTTTATCTCTACATTTATTTCTTTTTTCTTCTTCTTCTTCTTCCTCTTTGTATTTTTATTTGCTTTCTTGTTTAATTTCTTCTTCTTCTTCTTCTTCTTTCTTCTTCTTCTTCTTCTTCTTTTCTTCTTCTTCTTCTTCTTCTTCTTCTTCTTCTTGCACTTCTTGTTCTTATTTTTATCTTATTCTACTTTTATATTTTTTTTTATTAGATTTCCTCATATTTAATACAATTTCTTCTTCACCATTTTTACCTCTCTATCCCTCCTCCCTCAATTCCTAAATCTTCTTCCCCTTCTTCTCTAATGCCATCCTACAATTAAGACATCACATATAAAGAGATAATTGCAGAAGAAAGGATTAATAATAGCATCTCCTCCTTTGCATTTGTTGGTGGTCTTTTGAGGAACCGTGTAATGGAATCTTTATTGGTGGTTTCGCTTCTATCTTAATTGGAGGTTTCTCTTCTCTCTTCTTAAAAGAACATTTTTATTCTGTGCTCTATAAATAGTGGATGACTATGGCTTTAAACTTTTCAACTTTAGAGTATAACTTTTAATATTATATATATATATATATATATATATATATATATATATATATATATATATATATATATATATATATATATATATATATATATATATATATATATATATATATATATATATATATATATATATATATATATATATATATATATCAATCCCTCCTTCAACTTTCCCAGAATTTTTTATTTTATTTTTCATGCTTCACCTACATTTAATTTTGCTAAATTTTCATTATTATTATTATTATTATTATTATTATTATTATTATTATTATTATTATTATCATCATCATCATCATTATTATTATTATTATTATTATTATTATTATTATTATTATTATTATTATTATTATAAAATAATGTTTAAAGTTATAACAAAATTCTGAATATTATTCAAATAATCAAATCAACTGAATTTTATATATATTTATATTTATTTATTTATTACATTGATGAATATTTGAAATTACTTTTTTAAAGATTTTTTGAGACAATAACATAAATAGCAGCAAATAAATAATTTAAAATGATATTAAGAGATATGAATAATTGAGCGAGTGAGTGAGTGAGAGTGAGTGAGCGAGAGAGTGTGTGTGTGTGTGTGTGTGTGTGAGAGAGAGAGAGAGAGAGAGAGAGAGAGAGAGAGAGAGAGAGAGAGAGAGAGAGAGAGAGAGAGAGAGAGATGGAGCAGAAGAGACAGAGACAGAAATAATGAATGAACGGAAAAGAAAAACAGAAGGAGCGGAAGAAACAGAGAAGAGAAATTAGCTTGAAAGTAAAGAGGATATATATATATATATATATATATATATATATATATATATATATATATATATATATATATATATATATATATATATATATATATATATATATATATAGTACAATTTTTTCCTATTAACTTGTGTATATAAAGAACACCAATAAGTCATGCGACATAATTGGCCTTCCTCCAACAAGAGTAAACAGCGTATGATATATACGAATCAACACATTATGAAGTGTGCTATTAATATATATATATATATATATATATATATATATATATATATATATATATATATATATATATATATATATATATATATATATATATATATATATATATATATATATATATATATATATATATATATATATATATATATATATATATATATATATATATATATATATATATATATATATATATATATATATATATATATATATATATATATATATATGGAAAGAGAGAGAGAGATATGGAGAAAAGAACTTATTAAATGACTGATACGGATTAATTAATTTATAATCAGACAAAGCTGGTACTTGTAGTCATCATGCTACAATGCTTTAATGAAGAATCATTTAAACAACATTCGCCCTTTATATATATGTACAGATTTATTTATTATTTAATTATTTAGTTAGTTTCTTTATTTAACTTAAACATTTATTTATTTTACTTATTTCTTTATTTTTACATTTATTTTCTTTTATTATTTATTTTTTAATTTTTGGTTAATTAATTTATTTTTATTTAGTGAATTCCTCATTTATTCATTTTCGCATTTAAATAAATAATTATTTAACTCATATATGAGTTATTTATTTATTTATTTATTTATTTATTTTTTTTTTTTTAACAGTTCACCACTACTCACGGGCAGAGCCCTTTTCAAGGAGGGGGCACACACAAGGGGGAAGAAAACTCATTCAAACACAGACCTAACGCACATCCCTCAGGTGGGCACAGACGGAAGCCTTGAAGAGAGGAAGATTAAATGCAGGAGGAAAAATAGATGATGGTAGAGAGTTCCACAGAACAGAGGTTGCTAGAAAGAAGGAGGCACCACAACGAGCAAGCCTGGGGTTTCCAGCATCCACACAAAATTCGTGCGATAGCAGGGCACCCATTGTGCAACGAGGGCGACGCAATGGTGGAGGGATGCGAGAGGGCAATTCCTTCTAGCATTTACCATTACAGTACTTATAGAAAAAGATATTGTGCTAACGTCACGTCGCAGAGATAGAGGAGGGTCAAGAGTTTGAAACTAGGGGACAGTTTATTAATTTTTTAGCATTAGACTCAACCCTATCCAGAAGAGTGGAGAAACCGAAGCCTCCCCAAATGTGAGAATAATACTCCATACAAGGGCGAATAAGAACCTTATATAAATGGAGCAACTGTTTGGAAGGAAAAAATTAACGCAAGCTGAATAGTACTCCCAGCTTTCATAGAGGCAGCCTTAGCAACCATTGTGATATGTGGTCTCTAAGATAATTCATTGTATATGTTTAGACCAAGAATGGTAATGTTATTTACAGGTGAGACGGGAGAGCCATCGAAGGAGATAGGAAAGTTGGGAGGTTTTTGGAGAGGGAGATGTAAAGAAGTTGAGTATTTAAAGAGTTGAATTTATTTGTTTATATATTCAATTTTTATTCATTTTAATAATTTATTTTATTTATTTATTTAATATTTTGATTAATTTTTAACTAATATTTTTCATTTATTCATTTATTTATTATTCAAATGATATATATATAATATATATATATATATATATATATATATATATATATATATATATATATATATATATATATTATATATATATATATATATATATATATATAATATATATATATATATATATCATATAATATATACAACTCTTTCATTTTTAATAGAATTTAATCTCATAATGTATAGAAGGGTTACAATTGAAAATTAAAAAAGTCAAAAAATAAAAGTGTTACAACTCTAAAAATAACCAAAATTAAAATAAATAATATAAAATTAAAATAAAAATACCAAAAATAAAGCTGCCGTTAATACCTAAAATAAAGGAATAAAAAATTCAGACTTGAAAATTAGTCAGAATTTGAAAAATAAAAGTAACATAACTTGAAAATAAAGTGTTACAATTCAGCACTAAAACTGTCACAATTCGAAATAAAAGCGTACTAATTAAACATTAAAACTGTCATAATTTACCACTAAAATGTTTTGATTATAAAAATAAAAGTGTCATAATTCGAAAATAAATGTAACAATTCAACACTAAAAGTGTCACGATTCAAAATAAAATGTCAAAATTTAAACAATAAAAGTATAAACCCTTATTAAAAGCATCACAATTCAATATTTAAAATGTCACAATTCAATAATAAAAGCGTCTCTAAGGAACTCTAAAAGTGTCTCAACTCAAAAAAAATGCTTTAAAGTCCAATCTAAAAAGAGTATAATCATTAATTAAACTAGATGCAAAGGAAAATAATTTACTTTATCATATTAAAAAATTAACTTCAATAAAATATTTAATTTTCATAATAATAATAATATTTTAAATAAAAATAGTAATAATAATAATTTTAAAAATAATGATAATAATAATAATAAATATTGTTTTTACTTAATATAAAAATTCTCAGAAGTTTTTCCAACATCCGGGAATCGGAAGTGGAAAATCCATGACCAAAAAGCTTTATGAAGGCGTTTCCTTTCGGAACCACATTACGGATGCAAATGCGGGTACAGACGAGGATGCGGACCCAGGTGTGGATTAGCTTTCAATTTTAAATGTAGTGCACACAATATATCAAAACTTTCAAAATCTTTGCAAAAAAAAAATCAAAATTCGAATTATACTACTACTACTACTACTACTACTACTACTACTACTAATAATAATAATAATAATAATAATAATAATAGCAATATTAAAAATACCAATAATAAAATATTAAAGTAATTACCATTAATATTAAAAAATAGATTAATTAATAAGAAGCTGCAACGGTAGCAAAAATATTACAATATGGTAAACAAAAATGACATAAAAATTAATACGAAGTTCAATGGAGATTTTGAATTTTTTAAAGTAAAAGATTTATCACATACCACTTATAATAGTCGTTGTAAAAAAAAAAAAATATATAAAAAATAAGCATCGCACAGCATTTAAACGCTGATGTCAGCATTCCACTTAAACTTTTTATTTTTTTTTTTTTTTAAAAAAATTTTTTTTTTTTTTTAAATTTATATTATATATATATATATATATATATATATATATATATATATATATATATATATATATATATATATATATATATATATATATATATATATATATATATATATATATATATATATATATATATATATATATATATATATAGGACGACAACCACGAAGACAAGAAGCAGGACTGCAGGATAGAGCCTGCTGAAATGAGACCCTTCAGAACAATGATGAGAAAGAGTAGGAGAGATAGAGTGAGAAATGGAAAAATTAAAAAAAAAAAGGGCGGGGGTATGCCGTATCATAAATAAAAAAGACTCACCTAAGGTGGGTGGGTCACCTGGAAAGAATGAATGACCAAAAGATGCCGAAGAGGGGTGTTGGGAGTAGGGACCGGAGGAAAGGAAGATCAAGTAGGAGGTGGAAAGAGAAGGTGAAGGCAGTGCTTAAGAAACATGGCTTCCCCAAACTGAATAAGCTGAAAAAGAGTAACCTTTTTGAAGATCGGAAACACTGGAGAGCAAGACTGAACCGACTGACAGTCATATTATTCCTACATGGGAGCTGAAGAAGAAGAAGAAGAAGAAGAAGAAGAAGAAGAAGAAGAAAGAAGAAGAAGAAGAAGAAGATATAATAAGCCTATAAATTGCTAGCAAATGAACGAAAGGAGACAAGAATTCTACATGGGTTCTAGAGCATTATATATATATATATATATATATATATATATATATATATATATAATATATATATATATATATATATATATATATATATATATATATATATATATATATATATATATATATATATATATATATATATTATATATATATTGTAGACATATCATTATTAACATTGACTTTACAATCGCTTCAGCTTCATACTGTACAATTAATACTTGCATATTTTATTAGCTATCACTGAATCATTTACGTCATAACAAAAAATAATACCTACTACAACTACTACTACTACTACTACTACTAATAATAATAATAATAATAATAAAAAATAAATTAAAAAGTAATTAAAAACTTGCTTTTTTTTTTTTTTTATTATTATTTATTTTCATTTTTTTTTATTTTTATTTTTATTATTATTATTATTATTATTATCATTCTAAAGGATATTTCTTTCTTTAACTAACTTAATTAAATATATGTCGGTCGTCCACATATTCTACCTCTGTTATATATATATATATATATATATATATATATATATATATATATATATATATATATATATATATATATATATATATATATATATATATATATATATATATTTATTTATTATATTTTATTTAAGGTATTATATATATATGTCTGTATGTGTGTTTGTACATATATAAATGAAAGAATATGAAGCTATAATTATGCAAATATGTAATTAAAATAAAATGAAAAATAATAAAATAAATAATTAAATAAATAATAAACAATAATGATAATAATAATAATAATAATAATAATAATAATAATAATAATAATAATAATAAATAATAATAAATAATAATAAAAAAAATAAATAAAAAAAAAAAAAAAAATAATAATTAAAAATTAAAAATAAAAATAATATATTATTAATTATATTAAAAATAAAAATAATAAATAATAATAATAATAATAATAATAATAATAATAATAATAATAATAATAATAAATTTAAAACTAAATGAAACAACACTTAATTATAAGAGGAGGAAAATTCCAAGTCATCCAACAAATTATTATTATTATTATTATTATTTATTATTATTATTTTTATTATTATTATTATTATTATTATTATTATTATTATTATTGTTATTATTATCATTTAAATATATTTATATATATATATATATATATATATATATATATATATATATATATATATATATATATATATATATATATATATATATATATATATATATATATATATATATATATATATGTGTGTATGTGTGTGTGTGTGTGTGTGTGTGTGTGTGTGTGTGTGTGTGTGTGTGTGTGTGTGAAATACGTTATTGACACAATATTTATCATTACCTCCCCCATTCTTCCCACCAATAATGCACGCATTCTTTAATCCCCAACGTTGAGGGGTTACTTGAAAGCGAGAAGGAAGAATGTAGTTGCTTACGTATTTCACACACACACTCACACATACACACACACACGCATATATATATATATATATATAATATATATATATATATATATATATATATATATATATATATATATATATATATATATATATATATATATATATTTATTTAAAACAATAAAAACAGAAGGGGAATATAACGTTTCCTCCTCTCTCGAGGCGGACCTTAAACTCTACCTCTTCATGAAATGTGTGAGAGGAACTTCTCTAACATGCGTTGCATGCTTCAAACGAAGATGGACGACACCTCTATTCAGACAAAGTTATTAAATTAGTGAAGTTTTGAGTCTCTTCAGAACATTCTATTTCAGAACATTCTATGTCAGAACATTCTATTTCTCTTTGAAATATATTGTGATCTTTCCAATGAAAGATCTCAGAAAAAAAAGTTTATACCAAGAATTTTAAACACAGAAGTGTTTGAGTTATGTATTTTCAAAGACGATGTAATAATATGGAAAATTACATTGAGTAATATGATGAAAAAGTTAAAGATATAATTTTTTATGCTCTAATTAGAAATACTAGAAGGATTAAATGCCAATTACTGCAAGTATACTTCTAGGAAATTGGTTTTGCATCTGGTTAGGATACTTGTCAATGTGTGAAGACTTTTTTTTATACAAAGTCATTGGCATAAGAATTAATGGGTGATGCAGTGGAAGGCCGAAAATTATTAATAAATAAGTTCGTGTTATGACAGAATTTTGAGGTATCTGCTATTAATAGATCTAAATAGTAAGCTGCTAAAGAGCTACAATGTTTGAAGTCAGATATAAGATTACAGAGGGAGGGGAATATGTACTAAAAGAAATTAGAGTTTTCCAACTCTTTTTATTTAAGATGTATCCAAAAATTCTGGAGAGTTGTTACTACAATAGAACGATAGTTGAAGGACTTGTAAGAGATAACTATATTTCGGGATGCAAGTTGCCTGACCAGCATTCCAGCAGGGAAGAAAGGTGAAGACTGATAAGGATGCAGTCTCAGTTGAACATGTTTTAAGGACCACAAGAACAATACCGTCAAGACCTTTCGCCTTAGAAAGGGCATAATACACATCTTTAAAAGTAATTATAATATGAAGTCCACATGATAAACTATCACTCCTAGTATAAAGTCAAAACTATACTGTAGATACTCCTCTGTAAAAAGAAACGCGCAAAAGACAAACTATCGGGAACCGTAGCGGAAAGGAAGCTCCATCTCACCTAACTATAAATCTAACCAAACGTTACCATGAAATTTAAATATTATATATATATATATATATATATATATATATATATATATATATATATATATATATATATATATATATATATATATATATATATATATATATATATATATATATATATATATTATATATGTGTGTGTGTGTGTGTGTGTTGTGTGTGTGTGTGTGTGTCCGTAATATATAGTTTACTTAATAAAATCCTAAAATTAGATTTTAATTAATTATAATTACAATTAATTAAACAACATTAAACACTATACTATATATACTATACTATACTAAGCAATATAATACTACTCAATAATACATTACACAAAACTATGCTATAAAAAAACATAAAATATTACCAAACACTATACTATATTATACTATACTATTATAAACAATACAATGCTACCCAATACTATACTATACTACGCTATACTATACTTATATTATACTACTATACTATACTACTACTATATACTATACTACGCTCTTTTATCATCGCTTCCAAAGGTAACCCATATTTTATTTAATCTACTGTGAAATTATTATTATATATAACATATATCATTCGATACAATATAACCGATAAAAAAAAAAAAAAAAAAAAAAACCTCTTCAACACGCTACTTAAATTTTATTGCAACATCTCGTTATATATATATATTATATATATATATATATATATATATATATATATATATATATATATATATATATATATATATATATATATATATATATATATATATATATATATATATATATATATATATATATATATAAGGTTGTAAGTAGGACAGTATACGTGTGACTTATTTTCGAAGAAGAACGCATGAGTAATTAAAAAAAAAAAAAAAAAAAAAAAAAAAAGTAGAAAAACCCTGCTCCAAATCAACAATTTAAATCATCTACAGTTGCATCCCGCAGTCACGAAATCTTAACTACGCACCTGCATATATATATATTATATATATATATATATATATATATATATATATATATATATATATATATATATATATATATATATTATATATATAATATATATATATATATATATATATATATATATATATATATATTCCAGAAATTTTTTCTGAATCGTACTTTGACAATGAAATATGAAATTGAATTATTTAAAAACTATACAAGTATATTAGTACGTATAGTCAAAGGTAAATTTTGGCAAAATTGGCAAAAAATATAAAAGGTAAATTTTAATAAAATTGGCAAAAAATATAAAAGGTAAATTTTGGCAAAATTGGCAAAAAATATAAAAAGTAAATTTTGACAAAATTGGCAAAAAATATTTAATTTATCTACAATAAATTTTCGACATTGCCTTCAACCTTTCGTCATATACTCTTAACCCCTTCCAGATCTTAAACAGCAATGGCTCCACCCTTCTGAAAAGGGACATTTTTGTTATTTTGATAGTTTAATCTGGTATGAGTTGCAGTCACACCATTTTTTAAATTTCATATAACATTGTTACAGCTTCGGTTGTAGGTGTTCTTCGGAATTAGAAGTGTTCAAAAACTCTTTCTTCTCTTGCGGCATTTTAGGATGAAAAATTAATTACACACTCTATTTTCTTACCTATCGACTAAATATATATAAAAAAAATTTTAATAACTAGTGCAATTCGTCATTGTTTGGTGTTTTCAGGAATTACCATTGACTTCAAACTCTTGACCCTCAAACACAGGTATATTACGTTCATGAATTGCACAAAATATATTCTTATTTACATAAAAATCTCCTTTCTTCGTATAAAATACAAAGTTTTTCTATTTCTCTACTTACCATTCTTGGAACATTGATATAAAAAAAATTTTTCCCTTTAATTTTTCTTCCCCTTTAACTTTGAACATTGGGGGTTTACACCCCCCCAACACCATGGCTTCGTCGATATAAACCAAACATGGGCAAACAGCAACTCGCAGCATTATGCCACACTCTTTAACTTTTTCTTCGGCACTCGAAATATCACGAAATAACATAATAACTTTTTATTAGAATTTTGTGGCGTAACTTTTGGTTCAAATTTTTAAATTTAAAAAATTTCACTTTTCTCTTTCTCTCTCTCTCTCTATATATATATATATATATATATATATATATATATATATATATATATATATATATATATATATATATATATATATATATATATATATATATATATATATATATATATATATATATATATATATATATATATATATATATATATAGCCTTTCAGTATTTTTTCTTAGATTTCAAAAAACCTTGAAGTAACTATTAGGTTTCTCGTATATTTTCTAACTGGGGTAAAGAAAACTTGCATGTTTTCAGTGCCTCAAAAACTCATATCCTTCACCTATCTACCTGACCTAATTTTCCACACGGTAATAACAACTTTCTAAATTTCCTTAGCACTTAATTATTTTTCTTTTCTTTATTCCTTCTTTTTCTTCTCTTTTTTTCTCTTTCTACTTCTCGTCCTCTCTTCTTTGTTTCTTCTTCTTCTCCTTTTTTTTCTCTTTTTATTCTTCTCTTCTTTCTTCTCCTTCTCATTTTTTCTTTTTCTTCTCTTTTTCTTTTATTTCTTTCTTCTTCTTCTTCTCTTTTTTTTCACTAAATTCTTTTTCTCTTCTTTCTCTCTTCTTCTTCTCTTTTTTTTCTTTCTTCTTCTTCATAAGCTCTTGCAATTTACCAAAAATTACATAACACCCCAACATCTGAAATATTGAGGCTGAACGAAGCCATAAAATTATTACTTTCTTCGACAAATTTTACTATTCCACCTTCTTATTAGTCTGATATAATTATATTCCCATAATTATATTCCCATGATTTATCCAATTAAATATAGGTTTCTCTTATCCACAGACATACGCTCCCGCACCTACACACACACACACACACACACATATATATATATATATATATATATATATATATATATATATATATATATATATATATATATATATATATATATATATATATATATATATATATATATAATAATATATATATATATATTATATATTATATAATATATATATATATATATATATATATATATATATATATATATATATATATATATATATATATATATATATATTATATATATATATATATATATATATATATATATATATATATATATATATATATATATATATATATATATATATATATATATATATATATATATATATATATATATATATATATATATATATATATATATATATATATATATATATATATGTATATGTGTGTGTGTGTGTGTGTGTAACGAAAATAAATATATCTCTTTATTCTCATATTAATACCCTTTTAATTATTTTTATTTCTCTGATTACTTTTTCATTCTCAAAAATATTCTTTTCTTCTCACATTAATTCCTTTATTATTCTCAATTTAATCTTTAATTTTCTCTTATTATTTTTATTCCTATTTTTTTTATCTCAGATTATTA
>SEYY01019512.1:312500-315000 GCA_009176605.1 Armadillidium nasatum
CGTAGAAAGAAGAGTATTTAGGAACTTAGAAGCCCTTGAAAACATGAAAAAAATAATACATATATAAAATACGGTGAATTGCCATTTTCTAAGGTCAAATCACCTCTCTCCCCCCCAAAAAATAGCAATAAACAAGTTAAATGCCCCCTCTCCCCCAAAATATAAAATTATAAATACAAATAATTATAACATATTACTATGATAAGAATTGAATATACAAATCGGGAATATATATATATATATTATATATATATATATATATATTATATATATATATATATATATATATATATATATTTTTTTTTTTTTTTTTTTTTTTTTTTTTTTTTTTTTTTTAAATTTTTTTTAAATTATAATAAATTTTTTTTTTTTTTTAAATTATTAAAATTTTCATTTTAATAATTTCTTTTTCAATTAAATTAATTATTTAAAAAAATATATATATATATATATATATATATATTATATATATATATATATATATATATATATATATATATATATATATATATATATATATATATATATATATATATATATATATATAATATTATTATATACATAAGGTAAAATTGTATATTAATTTAAATAATGAAGTGAATATTTTCAAATTTATTAACACTATATACAATTATATTAATTAATTGTTATCACATAAAAAAAAATTCTTTTAAAGCTTCAAAGATTTGCAAACAAAGTGAAACCTAACCCCTTAAACGCCCATTCTACAAAGTTTTACGAATAGAAGTATAATATATATATATATATATATAATATAATCGTTGGAGTCGTAGTAATATATAGGTTGTTTTCAAATAAATGAGAACAATAAACATTAGAAAACTTCATTCATAAAAACGAAAGAAAATCTGCTGATATTTGTTAAGTAGTAATAAGAAAAGTAGCAGCAGTTGAAGTAGTAGCAATAGTATAGTTGTAGTAATTGTTGCTGTTGTAGGAGTAGGAAGAGGATTCTTAGTTGTAATTGTAGCAAGAGGAGTAGTGACAAAAGTAGTAGTAGTAGTAGTAGTAGTAGTAGTAGTAGTGGTAGTAGTAGTAGTAGTAGTAGTAAGGGCAAGAAAAATCAATGCAACATATTTTTTTTTTTGCGATGTTTCCAAATATAATTGATTTTTTTCAAGGTTTGTGTATTAATTTTTTATTTATTTACTTTTTAAAAAAGATAAACTTCTTTCTACGAAATACTAAACAAAACAAGTATACATATATATATATATATATATATATATATATATATATATATATATATATATATATATATATATATATATATAATATATATATATATATATATATATATATATATATATTATTTATTTAAAAGGTTTTTCGAGAAAAAACAACTAAATACATTATAAATAATAAAATTAAAATAAACATTATCGTAAACCTTTCGTATATCCATATTATATACTTATAGATGTATGAAAATTATTCCAGCATCTTAAGCAGTTCAAATACAATTTAAAATTTTTCGTGTAGAATAATTCACTAATGAATTCTTTGATTCAAGATAAGTTTATTATCTAAATAATTAATAATCTAGTTCTAGAAAGAATTAATTTTAAACTTCTAGGCTACTTTCCACTTCATTAGGTTGCAATCAAGTTAGGTGTATTTTGAAAGTTTAATTAGTCATATCACCAAACAACAATCACATCAACCCACCCAAAGTTCTTTTCAATTAATTAGGGAAATAAGTTATTAAACACTCCTAGTCCCCATTCCACTGCGTTAGGTTAATTTCAAATTAGCAAAGTAAATAACTCTATAACATTATATAATCAACTACATCAAATCAAATTTAAAGCTCCTCTCTCTCTCTCTCTCTCTCTCTCTCTCTCTCTCTCTCTCTCTCTCTCTCTCTCTCTCTCTCTCTCTCTCTCTCGTACATTTTCTATCGAGGAGGTAGAAGAAAAGGGCAATAGTGATACTGATACGGTATTGATTTAAGAATCCAATATTTTTAAAATAAATATTTAAAAAAAAAAAAAAAATCTTATTCAAGAAAGGCTCTCTCAGAAAATAGGAAGTGAATAACCTTTGTCTCATATTTACACCCAAATGAATTAGTCCAAGTGAAGGAAGGAATATAAAAGCGAAATTCAATCATTGACAACCTTGAAAGCCAACTTCCTCTTGAATCAGATTTCAAATTTAGGTGAAATAATATGCAAATTAAATTACCAATCCCATATATATATATATATATATATATATATATATATATATATATATATATATATATATATATATATATATATATATATATATATATATATATATATATATATATATATATATATATATTCTTTACAATAAGACTTCGTACATTAATTACATCTCTGTTTGAAACTACATCCATTTAGTATTTCTTAAGCTCTGCAGAAGTACCAAACAACAAGGGTCACAGCTAATGTAGAGTTGGTCCATAGATGTTTAAAGTAATAATAATAATAATAATAATAATAATAATAAT
>SEYY01019512.1:337500-347500 GCA_009176605.1 Armadillidium nasatum
TTCCACCGGGTTTATTCATAGATCAAGGAATGTTTCAATATCTGAATCTGCAATAGCAATAGCAAGTTGGGTTTAAAAGAGGCATGTTCAGTAAGTACTTTATTCTAGATAAGAATAATCTCATATGACTCTAAATTAACAATTATTGCTTTGAATTATATACAAGAGGGAAAGACTTTGTTCTAGAAAACTCTTATTACATAATTAATACATTGAATTATTATATACATGAGAAAAAAAATTTGAGTGAAAATGATCAAGAATGACAATTATATAGAAAGACGAGAAAAATAAACTTTGTTTTTTTTTGTTTTTTTTTTGCAATTTAGAATAAGGATTAGATGAACTGTGATAATAAATTTCACTCGCTTGAAGGGAAGGTCTGAGATAGCTTCAATTTACAGAAGAAAGATATACAGGAACTAAAACTGTTGAGTTGAATCGAGCAGTCTGCTGCAATTCAGTTAACTAAATTATAAATCGTCAAGACCTACATATATAGAAGGAAATACAAAATATATGAAAGTTTCAATGCTTGAGTTTAGTAAAGATTTGATAATGGTTATGTGGTAAATGATTAATAAAGATTAATAATTTATAAAGAGGGACGTTTCTTACCTAATATTTTTGAACCACACCCAAAGATTTTCAAAATTTTTCCGAGAATTTTTGGTAGGTCTTTTCTGACATCTGAATTTAACATCAAAGTAAGTTGAAATTTACTTGACAGGAAAACTGTGGTTTAAGAAAACTATCTTACTCTATTTGGACAGCTTGGGGTTAGATTTTATGAAGTGTATGTTTGAGCACATCTATTGTTAAACTTTCTATATAAGATACGAGTGAATCATAGTCAATGTGTACTCATTTATAAGATGAGATCCTTTATAATCTACAACTGAACCTTAATGATTGTTGATTATTTATTCAAGACCAAAATTTATTTGTGTCAAATCTTTGAAAAAGGGATGCGTGGGAAAGCTTTCACCTAAACACTGAGAATGGTATAGCCGAACAAAAGCACATCAAACAATATTTGTTTGTGCGGATGTGTCATTGGTTCCAATTTTAACATTATCTCTTTTTTTATTAAATCGTTTTTAAATTGAATAAAATTAGTTCCAAAAACTGCAACAGAGTTTATTTTTTTATTTTTTTATTATTGACTAATTTTTTGGAATAAGGGCGGAGTCCTACTTTTTCCCCGAGACCTTTGAGGATGTAGATATTGGAGGCTATCCGTATTATATTATTGGATGCTTTCATTTCTCGCCTGAGATAATATTTGTTGGAAATTTAGTGGAAGATAGTGTTTAAATGTACTCAATAAATTCAACGTTGATTGCTTTCTTGCAATTTCTGTAAGTAATGGATTTTTTGATGTCAATAAGAAGAATTGGGATATGAACGTAAATGGAGACTGTAGAAAAGGATCCACCAAGAAGGTATATATATATATATATATATATATATATATATATATATATATATATATATATATATATATATATATATATATATATATATATATATATATATATATATATATATATATATATATATATATATATATATATATATATATATATATATATATATATATTTACTCAAAAAATTTCCGCCCTACGTCATTTTGAACCTAAAAATTTGCCACCTAACCCTTCCCCACAAATTTTCCTCAAGCCACACCCAAGGTTCCCAAACGGATATATATATATATAT
Organism: Armadillidium nasatum; assembly: GCA_009176605.1. Classification (NCBI taxonomy): domain Eukaryota; kingdom Metazoa; phylum Arthropoda; class Malacostraca; order Isopoda; family Armadillidiidae; genus Armadillidium; species Armadillidium nasatum. Next base: position 339,223 of record SEYY01019512.1, read on the forward strand.
ATATATATATATATATATATATATATATATATATATATATATATATATATATATATATATATATATATATATATATATATATATATATATATATATATTAGGGTTGGAGTGAAGTATCGGTATCGGTATCGGTATCGGTATCGAAGTATCGGCATATTTTCCGATACCGGTATTGGTATCGGTATCGGTATCGACCTTTCAGGTATATCGGTATCGGCAAAAATTTATAAGAGTAAAGTATCGGTATCGGTATCGGTATCGGTATAAGTATCGGCATATTTCCCGATACCGATACCGGTATCGGTATCGGTATCGGTAAATCGGTATCGTATCGGTATCGGTATTATATATATATATATATATATATATATATATATATATATATATATATATATATATATATATATATATATATATATATATATATATATATATATATATATATATATATATATATATATATATATATATATATATATATATATATATATATATATATATATATATATATATATATATATATATATATATATATATATATATATATATATATATATATATATAAATGAGTCATTAGCAACAATAAACTTAGAAAGTTTTAAAAAAAAAAAATTTTCTACGCACTTAAAAATAAATGAGTAAATAAATAAATAAATAAATAAATAAATAAATAAATAATAGTAGCAACTAAAAAAATAATAAAAATGATGAAGGGTGGGGGCGGGTACAAGAGAAATTGGCGCCTGATTTTCTTTAAGTGGGTTGAAATTTCAACCCTGTCCATTCTTATTAAAGTTTTTATCGTATATTTAAATGCATCTTATAAAATTTCATTATAAAGTTTACTCAAATAAGTTGCGTATATTCGCAATGTTGGCCGAGAGTAACGGGACTTTTACATGGGACAATTTTGGGATTTCCAATAAGTTTGTGTTGGCTTTATAATTGTGGAAAACGTTGAGTAAACATTAGAAGAGAGAGAGAGAGAGAGAGAGAGAGAGAGAGAGAGAGAGAGAGAGAGAGAGAGAGAGAGAGAGAGAGAGAGAGAGAGAGAGGAATAAATGGCAGAGAGAGTAGGAATTAAAGAAGAGAGAGAGAGAGGAGAATAAATGGCAGAGAGAGTAGGAATTAAAGAAGAGAGAGAGATAGAATACAATGAAAATTTACGGGTATTTGTTTATCTATCTACCTATCTCCTTTTCGCTCTGTTTCTTTCTTTATTTATGTCTTATTTTCTTTCTTTTAAGTATATTGTGTCAATGTTTACACATCTGTGTCAAAGCAGTGTTTCACATTTCACTTTTAGTCTGTGCTCATTGGACTTGCATAAGAATGCGCACACACACACACACACACACACACACACACACACACACACACACACACACACACACACACACACACACATACACACACACACACACACACACACACACACACACACACACACACACACACACACACACACACACACACACACACACACACACACACACACACACACACACACACACACATATATATATATATATATATATATATATATATATATATATATATATATATATATATATATATATATATATATATATATATATATATATATATATGCGGCCGCTCTATGTCGAGAGTGGTTTCCACTCAACCATCTCTAAATTTTGAACTCGGGTACCACCACTCTACCAGGTCTTTGAAACTATGATATGCAAAATTTTAAATTTCAGAACGCATTAACTAAAAAACACTAAAGTTCCAACAGTACCAAAAGCATTAGGGTCCCAACGGTACATTGCAAAAACTGTCCTAACGAATCGTTGGGACAAGTGGCAAAATTGTAACAACAAATTTTTTAATTTATTTTCTTATTAGAAAATAAATCGGTGAAACTACTTTCTTTTGCTTGACATGTCTTATATGTATTGAAAATTTTGATGTTACATTTTTGCCACTTGTCCCAACGATTCCTTAGGACAATTTTTCCTGTGTACCAAAAGCACTAGAGTTCCAATCGATCAGCGTTTATCAACCTTTTAACGTATACAAATTCAGCCTCACCACCCCTAAAGAAGCTAAAACAAAGTTAATGTTATTCCTGTCAGATATCAAATTCAAAAGTGTAAATTGAGATGTTTTTCGTACGACTGATTAATAAATTGAAAATATTCCGATTAATTATTTTATGAAAACAAAATAATTTTAGCTCATTTTATTTTTAAATTAATTAAAAAAAAATCAAAAAGTATGAATTTAACGCTATTTAATCTTAGTTTACATTATGATATAAAGAAAGATTATGGAATTATATATAAAAAGTTTTTGTTTTCTGTGACCCTCTGCGACCCCCCCCCCCTCCACTCTGTATATGAGATTACGACCTCCAGGTTGAGGAACACTGCAATAGATAGTACCAACAGAAGCAGGGTTCCAATGGTAATGAAAACTCACCAAAACGTCAATGTTAATCGTATGAAAGAAATATGACCAAGTTTCAAAGGTTTATGGATTGAAATTATTTTTAAAACAATATACCTGGAATTCGAAACATCTGGAACATCTGAATATCACCTGTCCGTTCTAAACACATGACGCAATATCAGGTATGTAGTGCCTACATTACTTTGTGGCTTAAGCTGAAAATTTTTAAGATGAAATAAAAATAAAATAAAATGAGTATATTTTATGCTTGCCATAAATGAGTGAACAAACAAGTTGAGAGATTGTTGCTCAGTAGATATGCAAACTAACGGTAATACTATGATTTAGGAAATTTGTAAAGTAGTAGTAACAGTAGAAGTAGTAGAAATAGTAGAAATAGTAGTAGTAGTAGTAGTAGTAGTGAAGTAGTAAATATTATTTCCAAGCTACAGTAGTAATAATAGTAGAAGTAGTAGAAATAGTAGAAATAGTAGTAGTAGTGCATTAATAAATTTTATTTCCAAGCTGCAGTAGTAGTAATAGTAGAAGTAGTAGAAATAGTAGAAATAGTAGTAGTAGTAGTAGTAGTAGTAGTGCAGTAATAAATATTATTTCCAAGCTGCAATAGTAAAAGTAGTAGAAATAGTAGTAGTAGTGCAGTAGTAAATATTATTTCCAAGCTGCAGTAGTAGATATTATTTCAAATCAATCACTTGCTAAGATATTGTCATTTAAGAGTTAAAAAAAAATCTGTATACAAATCTGTTTCTATATCTTCATATAAGACACATTAAAAAAATAAAAATAAAAAAAAATAAAAAATAAAGTAAATAAACCGCTTAACGTGTCAGAAACAGTAGAGTGATTGTCTCGCGTTCTTAAGGCCGAATGTTCGATCCCACTTTCGAATCCTAGGCATATATTAGCCTAGAAAAGTCCTTCTCCTTGAACATGGCAACGCTTCTCATGAAATGCGAAATTTTAATTTTAAAAAAAATTTTAATAATTAAATAGAATCAGAACTTTCTACATACTAACTAGTTGTACTGCTCACGAACTTACACTTTCATTCACAATTTAAATCTCTTCTTTTTTTTTTTTTTAACGACATCATAATCATAATATAACAAAAAGAGTACTTTGATGCTCTATGAAATAAACTTTCATACCTAACTGCCTTTTTACCAATATTTCTCCAGATCAAATCAGTTAAAAGTTTAAAACTTAATAATAAGAAAGGTTCGTAAATGCTTTGAGAAATAAAATTTTGCATCTAACCTACCTTGACATTCACATTAGGAAATAACGCAAAATAATGTAGAGAAATTCGACCAGTGTGCTCGTTTTCAATTTTTGCTTAATTATTTTCAAGGACTAAAACTTTATGCTTTATTTAGATCTTCTTCTTCTTCTTCTTCTTCTTCTTCTTCTTCTTCTTCTTTTCATTCATCCTTTAGAAAAAATTAGCTTCCCTTCTCCTCTGTTGGACAAACCTTTCCCGTTTATTACCTCAAACTCCGGTCTTGTGGTTCGAAATTTCAAAGGTCGTTTCAAAGTACATTAATAGTCAGGGCTACGTCAGCGTCCTCTAACCTAACCAGCTCTAAGCTTAATAATAAAAGCACTCAACCTAAAATAATATATATATATATATATATATATATATATATATATATATATATATATATATATATATATATATATATATATATATATATATATATATATATATATATATATATATATATATATCCTATTTGTAATTTCACGTTTCATTTAAGTTATTTATTACCCCATTTTTAATATCTTTTTTTTCATCTCCCCTCTTCTTTCCCCTTCGATTTAGTATATCTCTCTTTCTCTCTATTTCCCCTTACATTCAATAACAAAATTATACAAAACGATTTAACAAAATAATAAAACGGTAAAGAAAAAAAAACAAAAACAATCAGTCACACAAATCTAGATAAAATATTTCGTTTGAAAAAGGGTTTTCCTAAATTGCATCACTATGTAATGAAATATATATATATATATAATATATATATATATATATATATATATATATATATATATATATATATATATATATATATATATATATATATATATATATATATATATATATATATATATATATATATATATATATATATATATATATATATATATATTATAATATATTAATATATATATATATATATATAGGATATATATATATATATAGTTTTTACATTATACATATTAAATAGAAATAAAAAAAAAAAAAAAAAAAAAAAATATGGGGACGTATAGCACATTAAGGACATTATAGGACATTAAGCACAAAGTTCGTTTCAGCAAGGGAACCTAACTTTCTAAGATTACGTAGTGAGGCTCTAAAAATGTTTGTTGAAAATGAGATTTTAAATTTTTTAAAGTTGCTACAAGGTCTATGAAACTCGGCAAAATCGCTTGCATTTAGAATATTCTTCTACAAGAACCTTTTTGTCTGTAAGCTCTCGTCAGAAGTGAGTGGATTTGGCAGATATTCGTGTGTATATATATATATATATATATATATATATATATATATATATATATATATATATATATATATATATATATTATATATATATATATATATATATATATATATAAACATTTTTATTAACTCGTCCGGTGGAAAACCCCATCGGAGTTGAGAATATCCTAACAAGAGAAAAATGGGGGAAAGCCACAAGTCCCTACAATGGCGTTTGAAGGAGTATTTTTAAAGAAAGTAGTAAAAATGAAAGAAGGAACAATGTTTCAAACATTAGAATGAACATATACAGTAATTAAACTCCAGGATTAGAGAAATGGAAAGAAATAAACGGATGAGACTCTGCGGCGAAAGATTTAACGCGAACTCTCCTCAAAGGATTAGGCATGTGAGTAGGAGATGAGAGAGAGAGAGAGAGAGAGAGAGAGAGAGAGAGAGAGAGAGAGAGAGAGAGAGAGAGAGAGAGAGAGAGAGAGAGAGACCCAAGATAAGCGATGCACATTGTACACAAGGATAAATAACATTCTTATATGGAATAAACAACGGGGATGGTATGAAAAATATCAGAACAAATAACTCTTAAAAGACTGTTTATTAAGATAAAGAAGGTGACACCTCCAATGAAGGTCTCAAGAAATGAAGCTCAAAAGAATATTAAGGATGGAGAAAGCTCTGCGTTGTTTTAGAAGAAGTAATTGTAAGAAAGATTATTTCGAGGAAATAGATGAAGGAATTGAGATTTTGAGGTATTAAAAGCAACCGTGTTTTCTCCGACTCATTTATAAAAGTTGAGAGAGAGAGAGAGAGAGAGAGAGAGAGAGAGAGAGAGAGAGAGAGAGAGAGAGAGAGAGAGTGAGAGAGAGAGCTCAGATGCTAAAAAATCACACTTCTAAAATCAGCAACCAGCAATTGATTGAGACGTTTTCCTAAATAAACAACGTAGTTATTAGCATAAGTGTGTATAGTTGATGAATTAACAAACAGAATATCAGTGATAAAAAAATTAAAAAGAGAGTTGGTGACAAAAAGAGAATATTAAGGAACATAGCTATTGAAAGACCGAAAGAATGAACAGAGGCCGCCTATAAGAGCTTCTATAAAACTACCTTAAAGAAAATAATAGAGAATGTTGAAGAGAGAAGGATAGATATGAAAATAAAGAAGTTGTAAACAAAATTTTTATGCTAGACTCTATCGAAAACTTGTACTATATCCTGCGTCACAGCAAAAGTTTCACTAAAATGCCGAATTGCTAAGAATCAAATATCAGACATAAGGGAACAAAGATCACGAGTCGATTGTTATTATGAAAACCAAATTTGCGATTTGAGATAAGAACAAAAGAATTAAAATGTTTCCAAATCTCCCTCTTAATTAAGGATAAATCCGACATCTTTGGAAAGAACTGAAGTTAAAGCAATAGGGTGATAAGGATTGAAAATGAATCTCCTTTTTTTGTCGAAGCAATCTAAATTCCGTAGACTCCAAATTACAATACGAAAAATAAAAATAAAAAAGTTAGAGGTTATAGTTTTGTTTCCTGTCAGAGGACCCATATTAAATCCAATTCACGGATTCAATGAACCATTATTTTAAGAGCAAGATTTATTCCATAAAATATAATTTGGAATCAAGACCAAAATTTTAGCAGGAATTAAAAACAGCGAGCCAAAACCAGTAGGCGATACCAAAGTGCCACCATCCATAACACCGGATTTCAAATGCCTTTCGGCATGCTTGCTGGAGGTAAATTTATATAAATGAACCACGAAAGGAACGACCCATTGGCAGTGGAGTGCAAAGGAATTTTTTAACACACCCTAATACCCCATATATTTGCCCAACTAGGGAGCGGCAAGTTTCTCCATTATAATAAAAATATTTTTTTTTTTTTTACGTTTGTCTAAGAACTTTTTGACTTTCCCGCGAATATATATATATATATATATATATATATATATATATATATATATATATATATATATATATATATATATATATATATATATATATATATATATATATATATATATATATATAATTTTATTTTTTTTTTTTTTTTTTTTTTTTTTTTTTTTTTTTTTTTTTTTTTTTTTTTTTTTTTTTAATTTTATTATTAAAATAAATTTTCTATTTTTAAATTGCCTAGAATAAATGATATATATATATATATATATATATATATATATATATATATATATATATATATATATATATATATATATATATATATATATATATATATATATATATATATATAAAGAGAGAGAGAGAGAGAGACAGAGAAGCTAAGAGCATCAAAGGAAAAAAAAAAAATTAATAAATAACCTTTGCGGACTTAATGGATTGTATAAGAACTTTTGCGCTTAAAGCATTAAACCCTATGAACCTGATGGGGGTGTTTTAACATCAAAAGTCCTTGTTTCATATTAAAAGAAGTTATATATATATATATATATATATATATATATATATATATATATATATATATATATATATATATATATATATATATATATATATATATATTATATATACAACAAAACGCTGTGTTTGTGTGTGCTTTCGCTCGTGCGAAAACTTGTAAAACTACTTTTTCTCTGTCAGTCGAAAAACTCTCCATAAAAACCTACTAGACAAGGTCATCAAACCTGCCATTAATAAAAGTTCTTTTAATAAAAGAAAATATCAAAATAATAAATATTAATATAGATATTTAAGGAAAATACATAAAAATAACAAACAAATAAAAAAAAAATATAAATATAATATATAATAATATATAATATATATATATATATATATATATATATATATATATATATATATATATATATATATATATATATATATATATATATATATATATATATATATATATATATATATATATTAATGCTATTCTAGTTTTCATTTTCATTAATGATCTTAAAATTCAAATGACTAATTCACAAATTTTCATCTAATTAGACATTATTATTCTTATTATCATGATAACTGTTATTGTTATTATTATTATTATTATTATTATTATTATTATTATTATTATTATTATTATTATTATTATTATTATTATTATTATTATTATTATTATTATTATCCTCATTATTATTATTATTATTATTATTATTATTATTATTATTATTAATAAAATATGTAGAATAACTAAAATTCAAAGCCAAAACCACAAAAGCAATCACGAATGTAGAAGTTATAAAAGCCACTGCTTACGACTACTCATCAATTCAAATAAATATTAATCACTCTCACAAGACTTAAAAGAGACAGACTAAAATGAACAAAATGCCAACCTCTCCGGAGGGATTCTCATGCACCTTT
>SEYY01019513.1:0-2500 GCA_009176605.1 Armadillidium nasatum
ATGGAAAGATTTTTTACCTGTTATTCACTCCCAACATAGCCTTCCAACTCTTCCCACTTATATTCTTTCCATTCATCTTACAATTCAACTCAAATATGTCCCATCCATTCTTTATGAAACAGGACAAACCCAAGTCTTTCATTAGTGTTTTCACCTTATGTTCCTCAAAATTAATTTTGTATAGTAATTGTCACTCCTTTTTACATGAAATTATGTTAAAATACCAAATCCTATAGGGATATACGTAAAGAAATTCCGACACACTCACATGCAAGAGAATGAGCAATGTATTCGTATATAAAGGTAGATTTAAGCCTTCTCAAGAACTTCATCTCATTTGGAGCAATTTATAAAGCTTTCAATGTCTTTCTCTCTCAGATTATAATTTTACTACTATTATTATTATTATTATTATTATTATTATTATTATTATTATTATTATTATTATTATTATTATTATTATTATTATTATTATTATTATTATTATTATTAATAAATTGTTATGTAATAATACTGGTATAACGTCAGTTTTTATTATCTATGAATGATTACTTTCCTTCAAAAATGTTTTTAAAAAATATTTGACGTGAAACCTGTCCTTGAGTAAAATAAAATTAAATATACAGTAACTGTAACTAAAATTTAATATTTTATATAACAATGAAATAAAAAATAAAAAATAAAATCATTCACGTATCCATTTCAAAGGGTTAATAATAATAATAATTATTATTATTATTATTATTATTATTATTATTATTATTATTATTATTATTATTATTATTATATAGGATTAATTCCCTTATACTTATTGCTACAATAATATACAGTAAAGAATAATAAAATATTTTGCATTTATTATAAAAATTCTTTTCATTTTCAGATTACTTATGTTACTCCTCATCAAAGAGAATTGAAGATAGAAAACGTAACTCAAGTAATTTTAAGGGAAAACTATACCAAAAAGATAATTGAAAATCCTTTCAAAATGAACGGTGCCACTTTTGCTACAAACTTCTTAACTTACGTTCCAATTTCATGTACAGATAGTCTCACAGATCCTGGGGTTGAAGAGGCTCTTAAACATGATTACGATTATGTTATATTGCAAATAATGTTTACAGAATGTTTCCTTCTTATTCCATTTTCTAGAAAGGTTTGAAAAAATTTTGTTTTCTATTTTTGATATATTTTCATGTAGCATAATCGAAGCATATAACACTAGCTTTTTAAGTTTTCTAGATGAATTACCCTTTAAAGAATGCTGGTTAGTAAAGAATTGATGTGAAAATAAATGTTCTTTTAACAAAATAGGTATAGGCCTTGACGTATTCAAACTCCCTATTTATTACTAGTGTATGTAAGAATTATTTTTCATCAGACACTGATAAGAAATTTTTAACTATAATATTTTTATATAGTATTATTATTTTAAAAGGATATTATAGTATGAAACAGAAATTTTAAAGTGAGTATAATTTGCTTCTACAGAGTATATATAATCCCTATATTATTGGACTAGCAGTATGCTTTACATCATAGCAAAAATGATTTTATAAAGGGCCTATATATATATATATATATATATATATATATATATATATATATATATATATATATATATATATATATATATATATATATATATATATCAGATACCATTGATTTATGCAACACCAAACACGCTAACACCACCAGACCCAGAATATATCGGAGTTCCTAACTTTGTCTCTGCAACACCAAGCCGAACGAACAAGATAACATTTCCATTTTCATTTTCTGATAAACTTACTTTAATATTTGAATGGATTTTGGCAAAGCTTTTCATGGAGTATCTCTCTATATTGTAAGTATAGAATCTTGAGCGAGAATTCATTACTTTAAATCAGGTTACTTGAACAATAAACTCACTAGTCTGTATCAATATGATTAAGGTAATGTTTTTGGGGCTAATGTCAATGCATAAATTTGTAAATAAGTGTTTAAGCTTTCCTTGAATTTATATATATATATATATATATATATATATATATATATATATATATATATATATATATATATATATATATATATATATATATATATATATATATATATATATACAAAGGATCTGTATATTTTAGTACTACCAATATGCAAGTATAGAATTAAGAAAAATACTAAAATAGTTTTATTTTAATTCAATTTATTATAAATACAATTGGAAAATTTTTATCAGATTTATTTCTGAATCTAAATTTAAGTTAGATTTATTCAAAAATCTAAGAAATAATTTCAACTTTATTCTTTATTTTAATATATATATATATATTATATATATATATATATATATATATATATATATATATATATATATATATATATATATATATATATATATATATATATATATATATATATATATATATATATATATATATATATATATATATATATATATATATATATATATATATATATATATATATATATATATATATATATATATATATATATATAT
>SEYY01019513.1:7500-17500 GCA_009176605.1 Armadillidium nasatum
AGATTGATTTTTATAGAAGGAATTTGAGTTTAGACGACTGTAGAAGATTTGTGGAGACAAAGATGGAGGGAGGTGGTGAAAGCGTTGATAGGTAAGAATAGTTATTTTTGTAAGGAATTGTGGCGGGCACCACCTCACGAAAGTGGGAAAGGTGATAGTGAAATATATATATATATATATATATATATATATATATATATATATATATATATATATATATATATATATATATATATATATATATATATATATATATATATATATATATATATATATATATATATATATATATATATATATATAATTAACATCCGCATCCGCATCCGCATCCGCATCCTCATCAAAATTAAAACATCCGCATCCGCATCCGCATCCGCATCCGCACTTTCGAAAATTCAACATCCGCATCCGCATCCGCATCCGCACTTTCGAAAATTCAACATCCGCATCCGCATCCGCACTTCTCCAAAATTCAACATCCGCATCCGCATCCGCATCCGCAAATTGGAAAATATGACATCCGATCCATCACTAATATATATATATATATATATATATATATATATATATATATATATATATATATATATATATATATATATATATATATATATATATATATATATATATATATATATATATATATATATATATATATATATATATATATATATATATATATATATATATATATATATATATATATATATATATATATATATTATATATATATATATATATATATATATATATATATATATTATAAATATATCAGATGTTCGATTATTTCATTAAGGTTGTTCAATGTGCGAACAAAAATATATCCAGATGTAAGGATTTTTGCAATTTCAATATTAATAGTATTAGTCGACTTATTTATATCGATTTATTAGATGTTTAGTTATTTTTTAGGCTATGTTTCTTCCTGAAGACTGGAGTTTGGCGATTATACAAATATGCAATATTTATACAACGAAGATGTTAATTACTTTATTAAAAGCTTTTTGAGAAAATTGTTTTTCTCACCGCTTAAAACGAATATATTCTATCCGTCTCCAGCCCACAAGAATTGTAGTTTTTTCAGTAAACAAACAGAGCTTTCAATAATTGACGAATATTGACACGAAAATCTCTGAATGTAAACTATGTTACTTCAAGAACACTACCAACTCTAATTCAATCACCTGCACAATAATATGACTCAATTGAACGATCGTACAAATAACTGAACAGAATAGTAGAATATTCTTTCGGTATGCAAAGAAAGATTTTAAACTTTTTGATGTATGCGACGAAATTAGACTATATTTTTTATACTGAATTATCGATAAATATATAATCATAAATGATCAAGACACAACGAAAGGTCTAGGAACAAAGAACAATAATTTTGCACGACTAGATTTTGAGAATCATAGAACAAGAATTTAACTCGACTAGATTCAGAGAATCCTAAAAGAAGAAGGTATGAATTCAAAACTGCCTACCTTTGACTTTAACTCCAGTCTCCAATAAACATTAGCCTTTTTTTTTTAACTAGCAACTTTTTAAACTGGCAACTACAAATTAATAATTTAATAATGTATAATATATATAATAAAATCAATAAACATGCAAGAAAATTTTAAAATAATAATAATATAATAATAATAATAATAGCCATATTTACAAACACTCATAGAAATAACCTTAAAAAATTAGGGAAAAATTAAATTAAACGTAAACAAAGCAATTTTTAAACTAGCAACTACCAATTATAATTTTAATAATGTATATATTTATATATAATAAAATCAATAAACATGCAAGAAAATTTTAAATAATAATAATAATAATAATAATAATAATAATAATAATAATAATAATAATAATAATAATAATAATAATAATAATAAAAAATAATAATAATAATAATAATAATAATAATAATAATAATAATATTTACAAATACTCATCGAAATAACTTTAAAAAATTAGGGAAAAATTAAATTAAACGTAAACAAAGCAATTTTTAAACTAGCAACTACCAATTATAATTTTAATAATGTATATATTTATATATAATAAAATCAATAAACATGCAAGAAAATTTTAAATAATAATAATAATAATAATAATAATAATAATAATAATAATAATAATAATAATAATAATAATAATAATAATAATAATAATAATAATAATAATAATAATAATAATAATAATAATATTTACAAATACTCATCGAAATAACTTTAAAAAATTAGGGAAAAATTAAATTAAACGTAAACAAAGCAATTTTTAAACTGGCAAATACCAATTATAATTTTAATAATATATATATATATATTTATATATATATATATATATATATATATATATATATATATATATATATATATATATATATATATATATATATATATATATATATATATATATATATATATATATATATATATATATATATATATATATATATATATATATATATATATATAGGATATGTAATAATAAAAAATAAAAAAAATAAAAAATAATAATAATAATAATAATAATAATAATAATAATAATAATAATAATAATAATAATAATAATAATAATAATAATGAATAAGAATAATAATAATAATAATAATAATAATAATAATAATAATAATAATAATATAATAATAAATAATAATAATAATAATAATAATAATAATAATAATAATAATAATAATAATAATAATAATAATAATAATAATAATAATAATAATAATAATAATAATAATAATAATAATAATAAAAAATAATAATAAAAAAATAATAATAAATTAAAATAGTAATTAAAGTAATAATAATAATAATAATAATAATAATAATAATAATAATAATAATAATAATAATAATAATAATAATAATAATAATAATAATAATAAAAATAATAATAGTAATAATAATAGAAATAATAATAACAATAAATAATAATGGTAACATATAATGGTTAATAATAATGATAATAATAATAATAATAAATAATAATAATAATAATAATAATAATAATAAATAACAGTAATCACAATTATAATTGTACTGAAAAATGATAATAATAATAATAATAATAATAATAATAATAATAATAATAATAATAATAATAATAATAATAATAATAATAATAATAATAATAATAATAATAATAATAATAATAATAATAATAATAATAATAATAATAATAATAATAATAATAATAATAATAATAATAATAAGAATAACTAACAATGATAAAATCAATAAGTATATTAATATTAATTTCGAAAATGATAATGACAATATTTGTAATAATATGAACCGTAATAATACTAAAATTTGTTACTATAATAGTGATAATGAATTTTGTGATTTTGAGTTAGTGTGTAGCTAAGTGGTTAGGTCGGGTATTTTAGTATTTTGTTAGCAGGTGATTTTTGACATGTTTAAGGAATGTGGGAAGTGTTGCTAGTTCCTGAATGTTTTTTGGAAGATTATTCCATTTTTCAATGCCATTATATGATATAGCTCTTCGAGATTTCGTTAATGGGTACTTTGTTTTTCTTAGTGCATGTGAGCGTGTGCTGAGCAAATTTAGTCTTCTTATATTTTGGTTATTCATTATTAAATTTGACAGTAATTTATTTGACAATCCGTTTATGATTTTGAATATTTGGGTAGTCATTGTAAGAGTGAGCATATCATGCAGTTTGAATATGGATAATTGTTTGAAAAGTGGGCTTGTATGTTCATAGTAGTTTCGTGATCCAGATATTATACGAATTATTTTTTTATGTAGTTTTATTAAGGGTTGTAGCAGATATTCATTTGCACATCCCCAAACTAGTAAATTGTATAGTAGGTGAGGGTAAACAAGGCTGTAATATAGTTTTTTTAGCACATATTTTGGAATAGAATTTCTTATCTTTAGGAATGCATAAGTAGCATATGCAAGTTTGCTAATAAGACTATTTATGAGGTTTTAAAAGGAAAGTTTCTCATCGAAAATAACTAATAATAATTTTGCAGATGTGGTTCTATTTATAGTTGTACATTTTGCCATGACATTTAGATTGATAGGACTTTTAATGTTTGTCATTATTAAGTATTGTGTTTTTTGTAGGTTAAGGGAAAGCCTGTTTGACTCTACCCATTTTACAATTTTTTCTAATACATTATTTACTTTTGTGTTTAGTGTATCTATGTTACGGTCTGTTATTAGTATTGCTGTATCATCAGCGTATTGTGAATGTAAAGAATTATGACAATTTTGGAAGTCATTAGTATATATGTTAAAGAATAGTGGACCCAAAATAGATCCTTGAGGCACTCCTTGAGAAATTGGAGCGAGAGAAGATGAGACATCTCCTAACTTCACGTATTGTGTTCTACCGGATAAATATGACTGGAACCAGTTTATGGAGTCTTTTGAAACGCCAAGCCTATTTAATTTTTGTAAGAGTAAGTTGTGTGGAACGACATCAAATGCTTTTGAGAAGTCTAACAGTAATAGTATGCATGTTTGCTTATCGTTTAGTGCTCTGTATATGTTTTTTGTAAGGAGAGTTAGTGCATCTTCTGTAGTACGATTTTTTGTAAATCCAAACTGAGTCTGTGAAAGGAGTTCATTTTCGTAGAAGTAATTTGTAAGTTGTGTATGTACCAATTTCTCGAGTATTTACCAACTGTATGTAGGATAGAGATTGGACGGAAGTTATTAGGAACAGAAGTGTCTATGGATTTATAAACGGGAATAACCCTTGCTATTTTTAGTTCTTCTGGAAAGTGGCCTAATTCAAGTGAAGTATTGTAGAGGATCGCTAGTATGGGAGAGATTTCATTCACGCAGTATTTATAAATCCAGTTGGGGATACTATGAATGTCAGAGTTTTTGTTTTTCAAACTATTTGTTGCACATTTGACTTCGGAACTTGATATGTTTGGAAAGGAGAATTTTTGACCTTTGTGAGTTTCTAGGTAGTCAGTTGAAGATACACTGGTTTCGGGAATTAATAATAATAATAATAATAATAATAATAATAATAATAATAATAATAATAATAATAATAATAATAATAATAACTATATTTACAAACACTCATCGAAATAACCTTTAAAAAATTAGGGAAAAATTAAATTAAATGTAAACAAAGCAAGGATCAAGCTGCACTTCCCCCCCAAAATAATTAACCCTTTCTCCTATTTTTCAACCATTAACATCTCCCCCCTCCCCTCTCCCCCAAGAAACGCATCTGAAATCCCCCAACAAACCCAAACAGAAAAACAAAAGGACCTTTTTTTGTATTTATCATATATATGTTATACATAAAATTTTATTTGAATAGTACACTCTCTATTCATAAAAAAAAAGTATTTAAAAAAAACAAAATTTATTTTTGTTCATTCAAAATATTATTTTAAATAAAAAGGGAAATTTCCCCCTTCACGCTTTAGCGACTTTTGGAATATTTCTATCACCGACGTCGTCTCCGTTCATTGGAGGCCAGAAAATGTCGCTAAAAGAAGCTAAGGTGTGGCCAAGAAACACTTTCGTAATAATCGTTCATAATAAAGCGAAGAAAATCAAAAATTTTAAAAATATTTCATTGAGTAACTCTAGTTATATAATAATAATAATAATAATAATAATAATAATAATAATAATAATAATAATAATAATAATAATTTATTTATTTATTTACTTATTATTATATATTATTATTACTATTATCATTATTATTATTATTTTTTAATTATTCTTCTCATTAAATAAATATTAATAAATTTATTACTACTATTATTATTATTATTATTATTATTAACATTGCTATTTAATGTATTAAAATAATAATAATAATAATAATAATAATAATAACAATAATAATAATAATAATAATTATTTATTTATTTATTTACTTATTATTATTACTATTTTCCTTATTATTATTATTTTTTTAATTATTCTTCTCATTAAATAAATATTAATAAATTTTATTACTACTATTATTATTATTATTATTAACATTGCTATTTAATGTATTAAAATAATAATAATAATAATAATAATAATAATGATAATAATAATAATAATAATAATAATAATAATAATAATAATAATAATAATAATAATTATGATAATGATCATAAATATAATTATAATAATAATAATTTTTATTATTAAAATTATTATTATAATTATAATAATATAATAATAATAATAGTTATATTCTGATGTCAAAAAAAAAAAAAAAAAAAAAAAGAAAAGAAAGAAAAAGATTTTAGAAGAGAAACATTAAGAAAGAGAAGAAAAAAAAAATTTAATCTGAAAGAGTTCAAAATAAAAGATGAAGAAAACTTGGATTTAGTGAAGAAGGAAATGAATGAGGAGAAAATGAACAACTTTCAAGTCAAAATAAATTTATGAAGAAAAAACATTAAAATTTTCGTACAAAGCTACTTTTTTTTCGACATTAAATTAATAATAAAGAAAAAATTTAACTGAAATAAAATTTAAAAAAAAAAAAATTTACATGTGAAGTAACAAAAGTTAAAAAATGTGTTTTTGGAATTTAAGGTAAAATATTTATTATTTCAAAAGTATTCACTTAATATGAAGCCAGAATCATTTTGTTTTGTAGTTAAACTACTCAATTAAGCAGGATGCGGTTGGAAAGACCTTTCAGCTGATTAGCTATTCCCATGTACAACTGTGGATCATATGTTTGTGTCGGCAGGCCTAGCAAGTCGGCTTCGTAAAAAAATATGAGCAACAAAACCAGTTATTGTTTTATGCATTTCTTAATAGCAAAGAGTTGGTTGGTGATAGGAATTGTGACTCTATATAAGAAACTATTTTTTCGTGGTTTAGTGAAATATGATTAATATTCTAAATTTTTTTTCAACATTTACGTTGTTTATTTTAATATCCACTTTAATGAACATCACTTTGCTTTACCTAAACTTCCTATCAGTAACCGAAATTTAGTTGAATGTGTGTCGTGATGTTGTGTTCACTCCTACATTATATCTCATCAATTTTCTTCAGAAGAAAGGTGTTATGTGTATGTGACTAATTTGAATACTCTGAATTTTTTTTACTTCATGGCTTCTGCAACATCGCAATAAGGACTATATTCATATTTCTTGTTTCCATTTTTTTTAACTGTACGAGATATCCTAAAATTTTTTACTACTGTAAACTGCAAAAGCAAAATAGAAGACAAATAAATTCGTACATCTTCTCCATTCTCTGAAATAATAATTCTATCTGATTTTAAAACTCATCTCCATCAGTAGTTTTGCTTAAGTTTTCAAGGAATAGTTGGAGAAATCACCTATCACCCTTATATATATATATATATATATATATATATATATATATATATATATATATATATATATATATATATATATATATATATATATATATATATATATATATATATATATATATATATATATATATATATATAATATATATATATATATATATATAACATTCGTGAGCTGTTGATCATCTATGGAATAAAGATGTATATACCTAAATAAAACTCCTTTATCGATATATCATTGGTAGATTATTTTAACATAATATCGAGACCAAATACATGTAGATTTCTCTTAATGGAATGTGAAAAGTAGATACACAGCCAAAAGGAATAAATGGGATGATTTGTATGACGTTTAAAGTAGAAAATGAATCAAAGGATATCGTAAAGTGTTTAAAGGAGGACATCATGTTATGTTCTTATACTAAGGAGGAATTGTTGTGAATTTTTAAAAATCAATTTTCTCCTTTAATAAATATTTTACTAAATTTGCCAATTGCACACTAATAATGATGATAATATCTTCATTTTCGATTATTACTGAAATCGAAAAAAGTTACTTTCATATCACAGATAAAGTTAAAAGGCAATAAAAGAACATTAACATTACAAATTTATTGAGAAATATAAAATTACAAACATATTTAATAAACTTTTAAAATTTTTTTTTTTTTTTTTTTTTTTTTTTTGTCGTGTAGAGCAAATCATAAATTTAACTAATTAAATTTTTTAAAAATGAGTGGATTTTGATTTGAATTTCAATAACTTGAAAAAAGAAAATAAAATTTTATAATAATATTTTTTGGTATAATAATTATGAAACTTAGAAATTACGTAAAGAATTACAAATTGATTGACAGCCTTGAATCAAATAATCAAAATTTTTTTGTAAAAAAAATATTCTATTAATTTGATTTTACAAAGTTTTAATTAAACTCTGTCTAAGAAGATGTACTCGTTTCCATCCTCAGTTAACTTATTCCCTTTTCCTTTTAGATTTTTTCGAACCAAAAATTAAGGAAAGTAAAAGTTTAAAAACTTTCCATATAATCCAAATAATAAATAATATCAAACACACTATGAAAGTCCAAACGTCGATGTTGTATATATGAAACCTGTTCAAAAGAAAACTTCAATTAATATCAATGTTGTTACATTAAAGGGGAGGCATCAGGGCCACAAGGCCCCTCGTCATTGTGACCAATAAGGTCGTTAAATTGTTCATTAATTGGCTTTTAATCTTTCAGTGTTGTTTAAAGTATATTTGCAAATTATAAATGAAAATTTAAATTTTCCCTTCATTCAGATTTTAAGGAAAAAAAAGTATTTTATTTTTATTTCAGAAAAATAAGCAGAGAAATAATTTTAAAGGTACTATGGCCAATTTGCTATTGTAACGATAAGAGCACCTGCAATTTGGTATCTGGAATGAATACTAAAGTTTATAAAATGTGAAAGAAGAAGAATTATATTTTTAAACCTCAAATTTTATAGTAATTCAAAATTTTAAATTAATTATATATTTTTTAAATTTTCAAGTATTATATGAAAGAAATATAAAAGTCAATTGTATACCAAGTTAGATTCCTAAATGGTGATAAAATGTGAGGTGCACCATTGTGTCTCAAGACATATTCAACCCAAAATGCAGCTTCCTGATCTGGTGGAATAGGTCGGTCTCTTATAATGGCTGAACGGCGTTTAACAATTGCCTGTAAACTTTGGAAAAAATTATTTTTAGTAATATCAATATGAACAAAAGTACATAAAAAACAAATTTCTTGTTCTAGTACTGTATATATATGCTTGCATCCTGAATAAACATTGAATAATAGTCAAAAACTCCTGGAAATTTGACATCTAATTTATTGAAATAAAATAACAAAATGCTTCTCAAATGTAATCTGAAAAGTAGTGAAAATAGCGGATCTTCTAGTATGCATCACGGTACAGTAATTAAGCCACGAACTTGAAGCTCTGGTTCAGTTCTTCACGCGAATCCTAAGTAGAAGATACCTAAAAAAGTTCCTCTCCTCGAATAGGGAAAAGCCCGTGACATGCAAAAAAAAAATTTTTAAAAAAAAGAAGAGAAAAAAAAGAACACGCAAATCATTTATATTAGGAAAAAGTACTTGAAGGAGTTATGAAAGTCGTTAAAATCACACTGCCATTAATTTGAAGGTTGAAAAGGTAGCAAGGTTAGAAGGAAATATCTTAAGGAATGATTTACAAATTGTTTTTTTTCCCTTTCTGTGTATTTGAAATTATACTTGATTTCCACTCAAAATTTTGTTGCAACTAGACAGTGAGTCCACCAGAGATACTCGATCGAAATTAGCATAAGACATCTTTCTAACAATTGATGATCCAAGAAATAATGTCTCATTCAAAGGTATTAATTGCTAAGAACATTTTCTCAAGCGCTTGAAGCTTTTAACAGGAATTTGCTTCATGCTTGAATGTACTGTTAGCAGTATGTGTTCAGTTTGGCAATGCACTTCGTGGTGAATAATTTCAAAGGGTTTTGAATGACAAGGTCAGACATTTTCCAAACACTCAATGAGGAACAACGAAAGACAGAATTTGAACATTGGATGATACTGATGTTCGTAAAAGCCTGACTCACAGGCAAACGATTTAGATGATGCTTTTCTTTTTGAAGTAAAATGGAGCTTGAATATGAAG
>SEYY01019513.1:22500-27500 GCA_009176605.1 Armadillidium nasatum
GGGCAGAAAGAGACTGGACAGAATTAGTGAGAGCGGAAGAGTTGATAAGACGAAAAGATCTAGATTCAACTTTTTCAAGGAGAGCAGTTTGAATGGAATCACCCCAGATTTGCGAGGCTTGCTCCATTTAGTTGTGATCAACATCCCTATAAAGAGCAAGCAACTTGAATGTAGTGAAAAAAAATTTAAAGGCGACTCAGAACACCTAACCTTTTTAAAGCTTGTTTAGATAGAGAGGTAATGTGATCTTTCCAAGAAAGATCACGAGAAAAAGAAACAACGGGAATATTAAAGAGAGAAGAAAATTTGATCTGATTGCTTTCGAAGAAGATATAGTTTTGTGGAAGATTGTGTCGAAGGTGGAGGAACTGAGTTTTTGAGGAATTGAAAACGAAAATATTTTCTCTGCCCCAATTTGAAATACCATATAGATCAGAGGTGAATTGCTCTTTGAGTCTATCAACTGCTGTTGGGGGATTCGTCTTTCAAATTGAAAGGAGTAATGAAGGGTGGAGTCATCATGGATAGAAGATGAAGTAATAGAGAAAACGTCATTAATGAAAAGTAGAAATGTTGAGGATAGGACAGATCCTTGAGGAACACCACTATTAATAGATTTAAAAGATGAACGGTGGTCGTCTACAACAGCTGCTGTAAAACGACAGGAAAGGAAATCAGAAAGAAAGTCACAGAGAGAAGGATAGATTCCGAAAGAGGGAAGTTTGGAAATCAAAGTTTGTGTCAGACACTATCGAAAGTCAGACACTAAAATGGTGATTTCAGAGAAAGGAGAATACGAAAGAATGTGTTCTATATTGGGATTAAGATAGTCGAAGAATTTTTATAGTCTGTTGGGTTATTAGATAAGTAGACAGAACAAATGAATATAGTTGTAGAGTTGCAAGAAAGTTTAAACCATACAGTAGAGAATTCAGAAGACTTCAACTTAGAGACACGAGAACAGACAACTTCGTTGTGAGCATATGCGCAACATCCGCCTTTGGCTGAAAATTTAAGATAGAGGCAATAGGAGTAAAAAGAGTAGGGTTTGCATGTCAGAGTACTTAGACACATGAGTTCCTGTTATGAATAAGAGATGAGGTCTAGAAGAAGAGAGGTGGTGTTCGACAAAGTGAAAATTAGACAACAGACGCGAATGTTACAGAAATTAATGAAAAAAGAAGACCGTGCACCAAAGGAAGCCTGGATCAAGGTGGCCCCAACCTCATAACCGAAGGCTACGAATTCCTAAGCGATGCTGGGAGGAAGGGGTGGATGAGGGGTATTAGTAACTGCCGCTCCTCGAAGCATCTCTGAGGCAGCTTTTTGTTTAGCTATTTTATTTTTATTTTAAAAGTAATGTACGAATAAGGGTTTGTAAATTTGTGGAAACATGTGAAGGGAGAAGGACGTGAAGGGTAGGGGGTAGCATAGAGACTCCAGTATGAGACGAGGGTACACTAGAGACAGTCTGAGAAGGCATTACCACTCAAATGATCTTTCTCTATTTTTCTACATTGAACTTTTAAAATTTATTACACAAACAATATGCAAATGCACACTTTTACAACTGTAAGCATACTATCAACAAATTTAATTTTTTAATTTTACAATTAACGAAAACGTGTGACAAATTTTTTCCTGCTCCGAAAAGTTACGAAAAGGAATTTTTAAATACAAAAAAAAAAAAGTTACGAAAAGGAATTTTTAAATACAAAAAAAAAAAAAATACAAAAAAAAAAAAGTTACGAAAAGGAATTTTTAAATACAAAAATAAAAAAGTTACGAAAAGGAATTTTTAAATACAAAAATAAAAGTTACGAAAAGGAATTTTTAAATACAAAAATAAAAAAGTTACGAAAAGGAATTTTTAAATACAAAAATAAAAATATTAAATTTCTGATATATATATATAATATATATTATATATATATATATATATATATATATATATATATATATATATATATATATATTTTTTATATATATATATATATATATATATATATATATATATATATATATATATATATATATATATATATATATATATATATATATATATATATATATATATATATATATATATATATATATATATATATATATATATATATATATATATATATAATATCATATATATATATATATATATATATATATATATATATATATATATATATATATATATATATATATATATATAATATATATATATATATATATATATATATATATATATATATATATATATATATATATATATATATATATATATATATATATATATATATATATATATATATATATATATATATATATATATATATATATATATATATATATATATATATATTATATTTATATATATATATATATAATATATATATATATATATATACGCGAATAAAAAATATGCATAAAATTAAAACACTTACCTTGGCATTAAATAAAATTTAAAAACTCCCCAAAAAAATCCATTGTAAAAAGTATTCAAGAGTCTTTCTTTGAAACTCAAAGGAAAACTTGCCCCTAAAACTTTAGAGGAAAAAACAGAAGGGAAATCGACGTTGTTGGCCATATCAGTGAATGGGGAAAATAGACCTCCAGAGGAAAGGTATACAAAAGGTACCTGTAAAAGATTAGTTCATTTGATAAGAATTTAAGAAAATAAGAATCAAATTAGAAGCAATATTGGTTTATCAAGACTGTCCCAATTTGAAGAAGTAACGTTATCATTTGTTTTAAAATTACTTGTCTTAAATTTGCATCTTCATCGTGCGAATAATTATCCCAGCTTCATATTATACATGAAACATGCAATTTACTAAACTTTACTATTAAAAATAATATGTCAACTAAGTTAACTTTCAAACCAGCAATAGCTAAAATGATTGTAAAAAAAAATTCAAGAGGAACCTATAGATACTAGATCTCACATTGGTCAAATCATAAAGTAAGCTACATCTAATTATGGCTTGGGAAAAGCTTTGCTCGTGAGTGATTTTAAAAAAAAATCCGAGGCAATGACACTATATCATGAATTTCCATAAAGTAATTGTAAAGAACAAATTTTAATTAAAGAACAATTGCAATGCATAAAGCGAGTCTGATCTTTTTTCATTTGCCTTTAGCAGGATGTCCATCGAACATTAACCGGAAGTCTACCGAACATCTGTCGGATATCAGTTGAATTGCAAACCTTTCGTTCACGTAGCTAACGCAAACTGTAAATGTGTTTGTTCCTTTCCCATATGAGGCTAGTAATCATTTTATTGATCATAAATACAAGGGGTCCTGCTTAGAGGAATCCTGCGGGAGTAAGCCTCGAAACGTAAACCATTCACTTGGTGTGTATTCCTATAAGTCAGATTTCATGAATAATCTTGAGCGTTTTCGCAGAAAACAAAATCGTTCTCCTGTAACTAACTACTCAGAAGATTTCATTGTAAAAAAAAAAAAACTTACAAAAAAACGTAAAACCTTTATGACATCGTCGAATTCGTGATGAATAAAACCTTCTGCAAGTAATGACACAGCCTCAAAATCACTATCATTTTCCCTACAAATGTTTTCTTTGTTCATTGCTGATTCATCTTCTTCAGAGAGCTCCAGAAGATGGCTGAATGGGAAGGAAGACATCTCACCTGAATGTGCAACAGGCTCTTTACTCCATTTTTTTACGTCTATTGATGCCCTTTAAATTCACCAAACAAGAATAATGAGGATTCGCTCTTCTATCCATACCATTGTTATAAAAAATTTCTGGCACCCCCCTTGTACAGTTAACCCATTGTCGCACATATGAGGTGCCCATGACTTATCTTAGTGCCCTAGTTGTGTTTTGAAATAGGAAAAATGAGCTCCTTTTAAAAAATGTAAAGTATGCTCCCTGCAAATGAAACAAAATATATTAGAATAATTTAAACAATATTCTTCGCTATAAAGCCATGTAAACACCTGTAACAGGAAAGAATACACGTTAGTACATATATTCAATACACATACAAAACAGCAATATCAGCAAACATAGCTACAATTTAATTATAGGGATAAATTAACTAAGAAAAAAACTTACAAAATCGTTTCAATAGGTAATAAAGAAGGTAAAGGCGTAAATATCTCAATATCTAGAACCCCCTAGAACATTGGTATTTTTTTAAATCTATTTTTGTTAATCAGTGGCTTGAAAATTTAAGAATTAGGTCTAAAATCCCAGGCACTATAAAAAATACTTTATTTTGTTCCCCAGTGTAAAAAATGAAAACTGTTACGCATAATTATAAAATCGTCAGCCCTATATTAAAACTCATGAAAAGATACTATCACGATTTATAATAATTTAAAAAAGAATATATATATATATATATATATATATATATATATATATATATATATATATATATATATATATATATATATATATATATATATATATATATATATATATATATATATATATATAAAGAGACTGTTACTCACATTGAAGTGGTCAACGAGAGATAAATAGCAATAATTGAAAAACACTGATATCATTACAATATCGAACTTTTCTTTTTTAAGGTCTTGTACATCTTTTTGACCAAGTGTATCGCTACACATTTGCGGTGAATTTAATAATAAATTCTTAATAGCATTTCCCGGGGATTCAAATGATGTTGAAACGATTGAATCAATATCCAAGTCTTTGATAAGAACGTCTCGAATATTGTTCTTCTTAGTTGATTCTGCGTAGCCTGAAACCACAGTTACCTGTTTTCATAATATTATATATATATATATATATATATATATATATATATATATATATATATATATATATATATATATATATATATATATATATATATATATATATATATATATATATATATGGGGTTTAGGGTGGGATTCCATGTCAAGATTGAAAGCATTATTAATTTATTTCCTAGTGTTCAAAATATATAATAATAATATATATATATATATATATATATATATATATATATATATATATATAT